>JAQFYC010006193.1:0-12662 GCA_034694165.1 Tomocerus mixtus | reverse complement strand
TTTTGTTAATAAGAAACATTTAATAATTTTGTGATTACGACGATACAGGAGGACATCCGTTTGCACCGGTTTATTTAGATTATATTCTACTTACATGAATGTATCCTGGAATGCGCATAGTAGGTACAGAAATTCGCTTGCAATGTATCTTATTACGATTGAAACCTATGCCAGTGGTTCCTATTACCAGCAATAGCGCGATGAATCTTTAGGCACTTTAACACAGGAAAATTTTAGTTTAAATCACTTCCAGCTATACTATTTGAAAAAATAGAGAAAAAAATCAGCTGTTTAATGGCACTAGCCGAATTTCCGGCAATTAACCACAACCGGAGATATTAGACCTCAAAGTTAGGTAAACAAAAGGTATGAGGGGGGTCTAATAGACTAATTCATGCTTATTTACCAGAGCAAGTGGAGCGAATACAAATAATTGTCATTCGCTCCCCCCTCATACCTTTTGTTTACCTATCTTTGAGGTCTAATATCTCCGGTTGTGGTTAATTGCTGGAAATTCGGCTAGTGTCATTAAACAGCTGATTTTTTTCTCTATTTTTTCAAATAGTATAGCTGGAAGTGATTTAAACTAAAATTTTCCTGTGTTAAAGTGCCTACGATTCATTGCGCTACTTCTGGTCATAGGAACCACTATGATTACACACAATCAAATGCAAAGTAGATACCACACTACACCAATAAATAAAAATATTTATATCAACGCTGTACAAGCTGCATTACATAAAGTTGCCGACAACGACAACGCATCGCAATTGCTACAAAAAAGATTTACAAGTCATTGTGCTATACTACAATACTAAAGTAACATCTATGCTATAAATACTACATGCAATAAAAGCGAAACAAGAGATTATCAGATTATAATTACAACATGGAGAGCATTAAGCAATAAATAAATAATTATAGTTTGTATACAAGTAAAACACTCTTCTGCCTATGTAGGTACCTCTAATAAAAAGGAACTTATCTACGCAGGAAGGCAGTAGTCTTATACTATATAAATGTATATACGTAATAACATGTCGCACGTAAATCATTTTGCTTTACTGTACTATACTAACAGGTAAAAGTCAAGCTATGCAAAAGCGTGCAAATAACTACATACCAGGTATTTCATACATTGAGCTTTGATGCAATTTTTTTGTCTCATAAGGTTATGATGAAGAATATTCGCAGCAAGAGTACCCGATCAGAATACTAAAGTATATGTTGTTCAAATTATCCATGTCATGTTCAGTTCAATGTAAACCTGCATCGAGGTTGTGTCCGACAAACTACTAACGTAAGTGCTGCATTGTTATTTAAAGAATCGCAATTTTTCCACTGGCTTCCTTAGTTAATTTATGACATGGTTAATGAGTAACAAACCTGTTGGATGCAAAAGATCCCTAAAGAGATAATATTGACTTCAAGTGCAGGTTATCATAGATCAGGTAGCTTCCAGGAATTTATGCAGACTAAACGTGCCTATACTTATAGCTTATACACTGACATTGATTACTAGTACTACAGCAATGTTATGATATCTGTTTATTTAACACAGCTTTCTGTATACTATACTATGATTATTTGTCTATTTTTACTATTATTACAGCATTAAGTATGAAACATTTGTAAATTGTATCATAAATAGTAAAGCATATAAGCTATCATAACACTTGCAGCTTGTAACATAAAGCTTTCAGCAATTTTAGCTGGAATCTCTATGTTTTTTATTTGTTCTACATACTATGGAAGCTATAAGCACTTATTGCGTTGTGGAAATACACAATATGTAAGCAGCTCATCATCTTAATGAGATTTGGTATTTTCATTTAGACAGCTACATGAACCATGTTGTAATTATTTAATTTTTATGGAAAACATCTAATACACCTTAACCCTACATTGGTAATAATGAAGAATTAAATATAAAAATAATCAAGCAGTCATTAGCAGTCATGTATGATGTAATGGAAACGAATATAATGTCTACATACATATATGTACCTATTAGGCAGTACGAGCTTAACTGAGTAATTAGTCCGCAATTACATTTCAGTTTTGCAAATTACCTATACACAACTGTAATGATTGCCTCTGTTAGTATGAGCTTTGGCTTTGTAACAGGTACCAATATAAATACTGTGTTTAAAGCTTAAAAACGGAAAAACAATGTTTTGCAGGCAATAAAATTGTTATTATCTCTGAGAGAAAAGGAATAACTACCGTAATACAATAATTGTATGGACAAACTAAATTAACTCGCTTCACATCACACAGGACCTGATTTCCCTGGACAACAACCTTAAGAATGACATGAAACTCAGCGCCTACATAAGCAAAAAGAGCTTACATAGGTAATTGCCCGCTTTCAAATGTTTGAGTGCAATATAATCACAAAGTGACAACACTGCTCGTAAAGTCATGGGATTCGCAATCATAATCCATAGCACAGGTCTCCTGAAGGGCAAAATATTACAAGTTATAAGTAAGATTTTAATAAACAAAGTATGAATTAGGAATACACACAGTAGCTTTCAAGATTAGGTGTTACAGATAGTCTACGTCTATAACTATGTACGTACTACATTCTTTAACTTTGTGTTATGACGGCATATTTTACACGCACCTAGTTTCTTGCAAGAATTAGTCATAGTTATTTTCTCATCCACTTTAATTTTGATTATCAGGTTTACGTAGGTATTTATGTAGGTAGGTACTTGCTTTCCATTGAATTACCATTCTCATGATATAGTAGCATTAATCTGCAACATACGTATTCAATATTGTGGATTTACCGGAGTAAATTAATGTTGAGAGATTTCTTATAACATAACATAATATTAGATATCACTACGTACATTATTGCAAATTAGCACATTTTCTATAGGTATAGTAGTTTAATAAATTAATATCTTTGCTAGGTACGTGTTAGAAACTTTATAGTAATATCACAATTACTACATATTTCGCCCACAGAGGTTGGGCATGAGATAAATCCATGGAATTTATCCAGATCGAATATAATGAGAACCACTGTGTATAGTGCATACGTATATAGTAAGGCTGAGAAGTACTTCATCATGCTTATATATAGTTTGTAATGTACTAACTAACTGGTTACTAGTAAAAGCCCAGTTTACATTATGAGTCATAGCTACTGAAAAGTCTTAAATCAGTGTCGTATCAAAAATGAGGTCAATGAAGGTGGTTATCCGAGAAAAGAGGCACATTATTTGGAATTTTTTAAGTTGCCTTTACACGAGATCACTAATTTTCTAACTCTTTGGCTTTACATATTATTTACCCTACCATATGCCTGCAGGTTCTGCCCTGAATGTAAAATTGCATTCAGTACTTATTGAGGAACAAGAAAGAGAATTTCTAATGATCTTTCTCTATCCGTAATAAATATATATTGCATTTTATCTTACCACCCATTTATTGTTTCTGAATGAGGATGACACAACATACTACTAAGACTACTCATCGTCAGCAGTTGAACTTAGAAAGCAAGTACAAAGTAGTAATACTACGTACAAGTGGATTTAATTGATGCTATGCCAAATAAATGCTTGCTAATAAGCGTAACTACCAGTTTCGAATTCGGAGTAGCAACCACTTTGAGATGGTAACCCATTACCAAGTAAGCAAAGCTATTTAGTTAAAAATGCAGCTGAAGACGAGTTAGCAAGAATGCTATACACAACGCGTTATGCATAATTTTTACAGTGGTCTGGTGTACGTAGTATTTAGTAATACCTTCTTCCATCGAAAGTGTAGTGACCAAATCTCAAACGTAGATCAGTTGTGTACTTTGAATATTAGTATGTATAAGTGAGTATTCCATATTAGCACTAAATAAAAGGTAAAATTGTTACCTTAAATGAAGTTAATTGAAAAAATATGTTCATTCAAACTACATGACAAATTATAAATCGTTCCTGCATATGACCTTCACAACCCCAACACAACGTTCCGACCCCTTATATTTGGTTTAACTGTTACGTACTAAAAAGTAAGAAGTTTTTGCTTCCGTTTATTATACATATGAAAACATTAATATTAATCTGGGAATAATTAATTAGGTCTGATGATTGAAATTTTTTTAAAAATCTTTTGTCAACTTTTGCATCTTAAAAACAACCAGAAAGAAAAAGAAGTGCTATAGGCCAAATTGTACTGTAGAGGATAAGCCATGGGACTTAATGAAATATTTGTCATGTCATACAAACTCCTTGGTACTACCTTCTATAGAACTTCTACTTATAAGGCAATACAAAGCAATTAACTAATTAGTAAATCCCTTTCCCAAAAGAAACAAACAAAAAATCCCCAAATCATGTAAATGAGTGCAAAGAAATATGATATCTGATTGACCATATTCTTTCATGCATAAAATTCTTGACGAGCCATACATTACAGCAATAATAATAATAAAGAATGAATTTCTGCATCTGTACAATGAGAAAAGGTGAGATGAAAACAGAAGTATCAACACACAACACTACCAAAAATAAACACAATGTCAACAACATGCGTGTATAAGGTTCGTTGTTCCCTGTCCCTTTTCTTTCGATCTTAAGTAGACAGTAATATAATTATAAACTCCATTGGAATTCCTTTATAGAATAGAAGGTGATTTAATTGTGGGTTTCTCCTCTCTTCCATCTGTTGCTATTACACAAAGCTCAAGTAATTTATATCCTAAATAAAGTATCCTAAAACATGAACCAGCATTATGTAATAATGCCATAAAGATAATCAATAGAACAAAAAAGTGGCACGGCTTGGCTGATTTTTTACGAGGGAGATTTTTACTTCGTGGTTGTGGTCGTACTCTACAACCTACTCAGTTTAATCTGTGGGTTTCCCGTTTGTCAAAACACGAATACGAAATGAGTTTGGTACCTACTACTACTATTAAAAAGTTAGCTATTGTTGCCAAATACTGACTACACTAAACTACAGCAATACTATGCCCACTGCCACTATCAAGTATATATTTATGTTTATCATACATCTACTAGGTATTTATATGCAATGTAATTATCTGCATATAGCTACAGATATATCTTAAAAGTGCAGGATATGAGCTCCCATATCAGCTAAGCAGTTAACAGAGATTAGTAGACAGGAAGAACGCCATTAGCATAGCCTATTCTTATAATATTACATCTTTTGAGTTACATAACCATTGGTATTTAGTTGTTCCCTTTGACTATTTGTAAATGCCGAAGGTAAGCATAAGAAATTTTTAATTACATCGTATATCACAATCTTTTAACAAAAACTGGAATATTTATAACAGATGCCATATACCTATAGTAGCTTATAGTAAGACACTACTGATAATATTGGACTATACCACTACTACTAATACTACTATCAGTTACACAACTGTGATGTATTCATAAATCCATAAACTGCAAATCATCACCAATAAAGATCTACTTCTACTTGTATGCAAATTTCGTACCTTAGGTCAAGGACATCGTGTAAACTAAAAAGTCTATGATGCAATATGCAATGTACTGAATTTCCAAAACTCTTCATAGCATTCAGAAATTGGCAATATATTTGTTAAGATTTAAAAGTTTAAGCAATTACACAAGGCTGTGTGAGACTATTTAATAAAAATGTTTGTAAGACCGTACATTTGAATAGGTATAGTTAATAGGTTGGGAATGTAATTTGTATTTATCACAACAAAATTCATAAGACAAATTAATGTCTGTAAAAATATGGAAGCACATACGAATTAGCTATAACAGCTACAAAAATCAAATAAATCAAGTTTTATATATGTAATCAAGAAAATAATCCATATTTCAAAGAAAAAACATTTTTGGATTGCTCCACCTTTATTTTTAAAAGGCTAGGGGCAATTTTTGCTAACTGGTGGCCTTTGCCATGCCAAAATCTGCATGTCATTAAAAAACTTTGTTAACAGTGATAAATGCTTTATTGTCATAACATACTTAAGTACAAGTTAGCTCCATAATGCTTGCTAGTACTTCCCATGCCATTCAAGGCATAAAATATTATTGCTCCTCTTTACCCATACCGCCAATAGTATACAATCGGTAATAACAAAAGCGTGATATATATCAAAATCTCCTGGTAAGTCCAACTACTTTTTTAGTGATCAGTCCATTCACATCGTTGAATTTTCCATCCTTAACTACCTATACAATTGCTATAAACATCTTCACAGATATACCAACTGTACTATACGGAAACATCGTAAAAACAATAACGATTTTTGCGGGGTGGTATTTCCTGTGCAAAGATGCTCAGTAATCTTGTATTTATTGTGGGCAGCAGCTACAAACTATAATTCCATAGAATAGTATATAAGTATCTCTATACTACATAAGTAGGTAGATAGTAGGTATATGTATAGTACTACTACAGTCATGAGTTTCATGATTTTTTTTATTAATATAAAATTCATTATGGCATTATTCAGCAAAAAAAACGTCTAAAGATGAATGTTTTTGCCTCCTATATATCTACCTATTTGTATAGTATAGAGAACTGCATATTATTACGTAATATCAAGAGGTATAATTAATTGACAATTTTAAAAAAAATATTCGAGACAGGTCATAGTTGTTATTTCTGTTTATAAATTGATGTTCTAAATATACCTCGCCAATTGTACTAATAATCAAAATCATGAGAATTTTTTGTGTGTGCCTATGTAATAATGTTGCACAATGCACTGCACGCTTATTACTTATCCTTACTTGTCATAGATGTACAGACATTATCAACACTTACATCCAAAGGTAATGATTATGCCGATAAGTTAAGTTTAATGGTGCATTACACCATGTTATCCCACTAAACGCGAACATTGCAGTAGTAAAATAGTACTACATGCAAGGTTGTGGGATCTCAGAATCAATAGTATTTATTAAAAATGCATTTTCAATAGCACATTTGCTTACTTAATATGTTGGGAAGCAGACTTCATAATTGCATATCGTGTAGTAACATTTATGTAAGTGTATGCAAATCACTTCTGTCTATAAAAATGTATCTACATCTGTTGGGATAAGCGATTAGATGCAAAAATCCTCTAAAAAATCAAATAATTCTAGCATTGCATTACAGCATTAGTGGGAAATAGGTTTTGTAGAATTGAGAATTTCCATTTCTCAGCGATTGTATTGGAAATTGCAATGTGTGCTAAGCTAACTAAAGTATAAATGCTCATAGATGTATTAGATCAAAGGAGCAAAGGGCTTTTCATGTCTTGCAATATTCCATTTTCAATGGTGAGAATATTGGGAATTCATATTGAGGGGATGACTCACCAGATATGATAGTATTCCAGGTATTTTCAGATAAAAGTACACAGAAATAATTTTTTCAAACGTCAAAACAAAAGTTGTGCTACTGATATGATAATAGTGGAAAATAAGGCAAGACATGCAATAATAAGTAGGTTTACTAATACCGACCGTCTAAGAATTTGCATTGCATTGAATTCTGTAATTTTCTGGAAGTAGTGTAATAAAAACAAGCATGTGAATTTAAATCATACGATTGCCATACATTTAAGTGGCTTATTATGAGATGGTTTATATAATATACACATTGATATGCTTTACATCCTTCATTACAAATAGTATGTAATAATATTTCCATAATTTCATTACGCATTTAATCTACATATAGTAATTCGCTATACTGCCCTATATCACACTATATACTTATTAAGTGGTTGAGAAAATCACTATTTATTTAAATTTATTCAAATGCCCGAGCTATATGTCTGTCTGTCTATCCATCTGTCCGCGGATGCCGTAACTTTCGAACGATTCTTCAGAAATTGATAGAGAAGGTTCTAACGAAGAACTGATTTGTTTTTGAACCAAATCGGCCACACCCCACGAAGGCACGCCCACTTATTTTTTTAAATGGGAGCATATGGCAAGTAGGGCGTTTATAATCAGTTAACGTAAGAAATCCACATATGAAACCCAATTTACCCCAAACATGTGGTATTTGGAGATTTTGTGGGAATTCAGTACTAAATATCTCTAATATGTTATGTAGACTATTTTCATCAACATAATTGGTACATTGCTTAGGTCAACCACTTGGTTACACCCGTTTTGTAATGGTTTATTTTTTTAATAGTAATAGTGTACTTATAGTATGTTATTATAGACCTAATGTATGCAGAGGTGAACTAAGGTCTTGCAGAAATATTGTATAAGATCCACATTAAATAGATGTGTATAGATAAATTATGTTCTGATAAATTATGATGAAATACTGAAATACCAACCGTATAAAGCGAGAAGAACTTCTGTGCAGGTCACACAGGAAAATCCAAATCTCATTGAATGACGAGATCGAAGGTAATTCTGATATTGATATTCGCTTGCTTGAAAACACTCCACGTACAAGTTCAGCTTGCATTTAGATTTGTTGCATTTTAATAAATAGTTTCTGGGTTTTCTTAACACACAGGAAGACTTTAATGATAGCAATGATAACATCATCTTCACAAAACGACCATTGCAATTTAATCGCTTAGTACCATGCTCCCTTTTGTTTTTAGGTAATTGTTGGCCAACATGAACAGTAGCAATTCGCTCACTTATTTCACTTGCTGATTCACCGCACTGACTATTTATGCGATTAAAATACATTTTATTTGGTTATATTACTATTAAAAAGTTTCTTAACAAGTATTATATGAAATGCAACTGAGCCTATGTAAACCGGAAGTTTATGGGTCTTGCTAATTTACAATATGTTTTAAAGTTCCGTATTAGATGTGTCCAAAAATGGTTTTGATGAAGAGTAAATATTCTATAAATAGTTAAAATGAAAGTTTGGTCTTGGTTGGATAAAAATGTAATCTCAGAGTTAATTTTTGCTTGAGATAGCTTGAATAATGTCAACAAGGCAACTGATCCACTTACTCTCAATCGCATATCTTCAAGCATACAAACCTCAAGTTTTCACTCGAGTAAAATTCCTATTATAGATTCCCCAGTGGGGATTTCCCAGGTTTTGCTTTCAAGTTATACTATGTATAAGTTGGGTAGTTACTGTCGTAGAATAACACTAAGTTCATTATTAAAGGCTGATTAGTAATACCGGTTTTTCTAGGTGTCTTCTAAACATAAATCAAAGCAGGGAATCTTAAAGGCATTAGGTACGAATGACGTAGGCAAACTAATAATGTGGGATATTTGTATGCATATTGGAGTGTGGAGTGCCCTACTCATCACATCGCCGGTATAGACCATTTCATTACTTCTAACTAAATGCTATACTGCCACTGATATGGATTAAGGGAACGAAAAGGTTCAAGGACTTTCTGACAAAATTTAAGGAAATGTAAAGTCAAGTATTTTTCCTTTGATATAATATTAAGCTGTAATCTTTATTCTGTAGATAGTACATAGCATGTTTTTGTTAAAGGGTATAGTTACCTATAGAAATGTTATTGTTAAGATGACTGTTAGATGTTTCTGTCCATCTCATCAACTTACTTTACTACTTGGTACCAAGTAACAATTGTAATAATTGTAGTATTGTAATATTGTAGTAAATATTACTTACCTTGTCTACTAATAGGTAATTTATTATGTAAAATTAACTTGAAATGTAGTAAAGAGATAGATAACATTTACTATACTTACGATCAGTGATTAGTATCGTATTTACTACTTCTGGACAAACCCTACTCCATTAGCTAATGGTATTTTGCTCTAACACACTTCAAGGTGATTAGCACATTTTATTTCAAGTTAAAATCAAGATACAAATATCTAACTTATACTTTCAAGTAGTCATATACAATGTGTGCATATACTGAGGATTTTGCATGCTCAACCAATACCATAATGTATCTAGATCTATGTAGTATTGTTAAAGTATTGTGCTAGTTTGAGAAAATATTATCCTAATGTCCAGTGATTAAGAAGGGGAAAAACTGATTAATCATATTCCTGCATATTTTGCATACTTAAGTATGTACTATTTATATAAAGAATGTATTGAGGTATTATAAGGAAGAATCTGATTTAGGTTTCAATGTCACGTCTTATGTGCATTACGCTGTGCATGACTATTGTGAGTGAGTCTATATGAGTATTGCGTACGTTAGGGTCTAATCCTCGCTTGTACACTGTTGTCGCTGAAAGTTCGTTGAATTCAATTCAACAAGTAAATAGCAAAAAAATATAAAAAAATCTGTTATTCAAAATAATAAATTGTACTGTCATTAACAGGCAATCTTATCGAAAGAAGCTTAAATAGGAAAGTAAGCAGGAATAATTGGCAACATGAAAAAATTGTTTACCAAACGAAAACTCAGTAAAAACATAATTTTATTGTACTTCAAGTTCACTGGCGAGATTCTATTTGTAAAGATTCCAAATGCATGCACTTGTACTTATCATAAGACAATGTTCTGGCCCTGACATTAGCTGTCACTGTCCACATTCAACATGGTGCGGCAAATTATTTTTATCTGTCAAGAGCAAAATGTGTTAAGCAATACAAAAATAACAAAACAGTAAACAAATGTCATTATTGCATTTCAATGTCATAATAATATTGCTCAAATCTTATGTAAACATAGTATAAGAAATATTATTGCATTATAAACTATCTGTAAATGTAAAATACTGCCATATCTACTGATGATTTTCTTTGTGAGAGTAGCAGTCAAGTTAATGTGTTTTAGCCTTGCATATATGCATACACTATAGTAATCACAATCAGTAAAATAATAACACATCCTTATGAATACACAAATCCAAAGAAGATCTGACATGGGCTTCCCAACTTTCCACCATAAGCTTTCTTACGGGATTTCTCAAATACTTGTCTCACTCAATAGTATTTACTGCATATACAAATACTTGAGTACAGAGAGATGCAGTCTAAGATATTTAGAATGCTCCATTCTAATAAATACGTTTAGCTAGTTTGTTTAGTATATACTTAACTACAGCTAGGCAGCTTGCGCACTAGCATTAATGCTAAAACACATAGTAATTGGGCAGATGTTAAGAAAATCCTATCGTTAACTTTGTACTGTACTATACCAAAGCTATTAGTATCATATACGAGATCATCGAAAAAATTCCAATTACAAATTAAACTGTCAGGGGTTCCCCCAAAGTAAAGTCAAGGGAAAAATTTATGTACTAAACGGTCATCTCTATACTAATTACAAAAATTGTAATGATGATTGCTTATGACATGGAAAATATCACGAACTGCAGAGAGACGTATGGTTATGGTTCCGAAGTACGACTACGTAGATACTAATTCTTAGCATGGACAAATAATATAAAAATCTTTAGTTGGCCCTTGGCCACATCCACTGGTCCACTCCGTCCTACCATCTACTATATGATTCACAAATCCACATAAAATTACAATGTTACATTACAACGCAAAAGTAAAGATTACTATTGATTCGTACACCACCCTCTAGGTAAATACCTAAATTATTGACAAAGTATCTAGAAAAAAGTTTATTGCACGTATAAAGTAATACCTTGTGGTCGTGGTCAACAATACAATTTAAACCATTTAAGATACTAGCAAAAAAATCAAATTCAAATATTTTTGCCCTACTCATACATAATACTAATACATGAAATTACAAAGCGTACAAGAGTTTTGGACACCTAATTAATATATAATCAACATTCATACCATACATCCAAAATCATACAAGTTGCTACGTTGCTACATAGTTGAATTGTGAGTTGGTAGAATAGTATGTATTATAAGGTAAACATTTAGTTTTCTGTAAAAACATTAGTGGTAGCATTTACAAATTATTATTTGCAATACCTCACTTCTATACCACCTGCGAAAAAGGTTTATCATTTCCAAAAAATAATGTTTATTAGTGTAATGTACACATAATGCTGAATGTAATTTGAGAATGCATCTTTTAAATATTATATTATATGTACATCCATTGCTTATATTTATCTATGTAAGCAGTGAACGTTATATTTATGTTTACATGCAAGTGGGGGAGATAGTGGGGAGGAGAGCCATAAAATTAAATACCTAAATGATAATATGTGTGTTATGCTGGTGGATGCGAGTGTTGCAATGCAATGTGTGCTTTAAGATAATATGCAAGCAAAGGAAGTTGAATAGCAGAAGGGATGATTATTATGGCTTATGTTGAGTTCAGCTGACCGTTGTACAAACTACAGACAATGCGTTTTAGATATTCCATGTACTGTATTATAAGCATCTACACTCTACACTACACTTAACTACCTAACCTTAAAGGAGAGGAATAGCTCTCTTGTTTGAAGTTCGGATTGGATGAAATGCTGTTAGAGAATTTAACTGGGGATTCCCCGAGATTGTTTCTCTTGACTCGAGTCTCTTGCCTCTGGTAATGGTAATATCACGCCATTATTCCCATTTACATTATGTTAACTATCATACATATATACAACCTACACACATTCAAACATCCATTACAAGTATTACAACTATATACACTAAACTAAAAGTAAGTACTTCAAGCCAGACCAGACCAGAGATCGACATCTTCATCCTTTTATGCGATTCCATGTAAATTCGCCGCAGCGAAAATTCGCCGCCTACGAAAATTCGCCGCCGCGAAAATTCGCCGCAGGAAA
>JAQFYC010006192.1:0-12665 GCA_034694165.1 Tomocerus mixtus | reverse complement strand
GGTACGGATTTTGATGAAGAATACGATCCAGATTCTGATACAATGCCCGGCGATGCTGTAAACCCCGATATCGTGGAGGACGCTCCGCCAAGCACGTAAATGCGCATTATGCACTTTATTTCATTGAAGAACTAGCAACTAGGAGAATAGTGCCAATAATATAATGGCACCGAATTGCAATCTATGCAGCCAACACATCTTTTGGGGCTTAAGGGATTATATTGGTTAGCACAGATTAGAATTTTACTACAGAAAATTTACTGCCTAAAAAATTGCACAAAGCTTTCACAAGATGTTTACATTATTTTCGTTCCCAGATGTTTAACTCTTTAAAGTTACCAATTTCCCCAACCACGATAAACAATTATTATTACAACAGTAGGGATAGTAATTCCGAATCCCTACATTATTTAAAATTTGTGTTCAAATTTTTTTTATTTGCCTATAATAAAGATAAGAACCAAAAATTGTCCCTGAAAAACCAAAGAGAGAGAAAGAGATACCACAATAGTTCTTTCGGTTGCATTTTGGTATTATTCTTCTAACGGACTAATAAATAATTGACTTGATTATGCATGTGGGTGTGGGAATATGTGGGAATATGCAGTCCTGTAAATTACACTAAATTTTTTTTATTTTAGTAATCAATTTCATTTAACAAATCTTAGAGATGATCTTCATCGCTTAAAGGAGGAACTTAAGAGTGAAAGGGCAAAGGTATAGCTTTCTCGTGAAATATTTATAAAATCTCCATTTTATTTTCAGTTTAAATTCTTTAAGTTTCACATATAATACTATTTTTGCTTGCTATGTAGCATGCAGATACTGAGAAGACGCTGAGCAATACTAAGAAACAGCTTGCGCAATGTCGGGGAGACAGTTCAGCATCAAAGGTTCGTGGAAACATTGATTTTTTATACATAAATAAAGTCATTTATTTATATTTTGCTTTCACGTATCCTAAAAAGGAAGCTAAATGTCAAGGTCTCTACTATTTCTTTACAGATGGTTAGCAATACAGGATATCCTCATCATCTTCAACGAATCGTCAATTCCGTTTTTATTCCTTTTTGTTTTCATTTTCTTGTACATTGAGCCTTATTAATATTAATGTGATTTTTATTCCCCAATTCCCCATTGTCAATAAAAGTGCCATTGCAAGATACAATATTGTCTAATTTAATCGTAAGCTGTTATTAATAAATCTAGTCAAAAAATGTTTAAATTTTTATAATCAATATGAAAATACTGCCTTCAGAATTTGTCCAGGTATTTGTACACTTGTAATGTGATTTGTTTTGATATAAAAATAATGTGTAGGTATATGTACCTATATACAATAGGGATTTATTGTATGCTTAAATAATACTCTGCTGAAGAAGAATATTGAAATTGAAGTGAAGATGTAATATATAAGACAATTATGTATCTAGGTCAAGAATTGTTACCTATCGTTAATTAAACAATTAGTATGCGGCATGCTCTGTTAAGTATATACAAAATGAAGTTGCATTTCATACCTTAAAATACTGCAGCTGTTATATATTCTGTTATATACTATTAAATGTGAGTCTTCTCTCAATTATTGAGATTTTGTGAAAAATGTGATACAAATAAACAGCTAAATAAATATATTATGCTTTTGTTTCTGCAGAACTCCATGAACTTTTCCAGCTAAGGCGTAATATAGTTAATATATTATTTAAGTTTTTTGAAACCTTTTTAAGTATGTACTAGTTAATAGGGATATATCTTGCTTGTACTAGTATATCCTATTGAAACCTATCAGTGCGCAATGACATAATTAAATAGTTCCAATATTGTATTTGACAATTGGAATGTTTCTGTTTTTGTTTCCTGTTAAATTAAGATATGTTTAGCTTATGCAGAGTTTACAACTTGATTTTATTTTCAAACAGGATTCAAATTATATTACAATAAGCATAGATAAAAGTGGTTGTGATTAAAGAAAGGTGTCCAGTCCACCAGGTAATTTAGGTCAGTTGAAATGAATGCATTTTTGAATATAAATGTAAATGATTACACACTTACTATATACAAGCAATGCAATGGAAACTGAATGTCCACCTTTTACTACATGACAAAATGTCTAAATACATAGTGGAAAAGGTGATTTTATTTATCTACAAATATTAAGACTTGTTTTCCTTCCTAAAGGCGACTGTAGCTCCAAATTCATGTTTTATGTAACGCATGTCTATTTAACAGGTTCCTATTTTGCCTATGTGTTTATTTACACGATGGATTTGTTATTCACACTATCTGTTATGCACGTAAAAATAAAACTACTTTCAGTGAGACCTTCATAAGTTACACTTTAAATGTTAATGTTAAGTATTTACAAATAATTATCTTATTAAAATGCACAAAACACAAATAAATATTATTATCTGTGTACGTATCACTAGAATATATCACTGTATCCTGCATGACCACTTTGCTATTGCCCGTAAGGTAGAATTCAGAATTCATAAGAAATAATGTAATCTCCATTTAAGAATTCAGAGTACATTTGAAAGAATGAAAAATCCTTTTAAAACCCAGTAAGGATTCAGAAACCATAAGAAAGAGTTAAACATCTTTTATAATAAGTTAAAATAGAGGAAAATTCAGAATCCATAAGAAGTAGTGCAGAATACTTAAAAGAAACAAAATTCAGATGGAAGCATACAGAATCCGTGCAAAAATACGTGGATTCTGAGATTCATATTGCAAAACCTTTAAAATCAAATATTTCAGAATTCACAATCACAATCATTATTCCATTGGCACATATTTGACCAAAGTGCATTAAATAGACCATTTCTCTGCGTATGTGATAAAATCCTTTACAATTTTATGAATATGTAATTTTCGCTAGCACAGCAATATTGTATGGGGTTTACGTAACTGCGTACGTCCGCAAAATGTGACGTCATTTCAAATGGGAATCTCATCAATATTTTATCTTTCAACTTCCATATAGGAGAAAGAAGTAAAAAAATACTGTGGTCTTTAACACTTTAAATTTAATTTCCTACATTATACTCTATAAAACGCTAAATATTTATTTATAATATTATAAATAAATATTTAATCTCATTTTATCACATTATGTAACAAATCTAGATAATATGTAACAACAAATAAATCGATAAACTTAGCTTAATGCGGAAAGGTCATATAATCTAAACTGCGCAGTCATTTTCCCATCAGATCAAACATCAAACCAACAACCACCAGAACCAGAACCAGCAGAACATGAACATCACAGTTCCTTGTCTTGTTTTTTGTTTTGATGTTGAAATGCTCTATAATCTCCATTTGTAAATACAAATATGTGTTATATACATGTAGTACAAGGTACTACCAGAGAATTCCATAATATGTTCCATAAGTATATAATACTGTTAAATACCTTAGTTGTATTCAATTATATACGCGACATGTGTATTGTATACGTAGGCGTAGATAGGTATTCTATAATCTATTTAGTAAATATTTTTATCTGCTTTGTTTACAACTTTGGATGTTTATCCCATAATATAAAGGGATTAAACTAAATACATTCAAACACTACAGTGCATTGTATCTATAAGCACTCCAGTACCAAGAAATTACCTGATATGAAAAATTTTGGAGCATCTTTAGCATTTTTAGATTTACATGCAAACAAACCTTAGCATATAACAGAAAAATTGATATAGGGAAAAAATCGTCGCTATTTACACCGTATTTTCAAGGAATTTTAGGCTAAAGGTATTTAAAGGGAATTTCTTACCTATTTAGCAACAATTTAAATTATTTTCGGTGAATATCATATTATTTCTTATTCTACTTAATAGTGAATTAATATTATTGAGACAGTTTATAAGGACTATTAAAAAGGTATAATTGTTGAACTAATGCATTCGTCTTTAGTTTAATATTGAACTAATTTATCGGTAAGGAATCCCACAGGTAATATGGAGGAAGTTTGCTCACTATCCCCCGTGATTCCTTATAGATAGAAGACACTGTAAAAATTGAAATAATGTCAAATACACTATAGAATTAACAAATAACTAAATTGAAGTGTTATTACCAAAAGCTAACAATACTTAATTCTGTGTGACTATTCTATTTTTCATTAATAAAATTTTTTTTCCCTTCCAGATTTTAAGATTTAACTTAACTCACGATAAGAAACTTCCTTTGTTTTATTTTAACTATCTACGGTAGTTATTCTTTTAACTATTGGTAACATTTTATGAGAAATATGTTTGAAAAAACGGTAAAACTATGAAATAAATTGCTGCACAAAGATCTTTTTATAATTTATGCCATCTCTACTGTTTATAAACAAAAGTTCGCAGAGAATTTTTGTCCATACATATTATGCAGTACACTCTGTAAACAAATACGTTATTGACAACTGTACGAATTTAATAGTATAAGAAAATAAGAATACCTCAGTAGTTTTTCATATTGTAAGATAATTTTAATGCTAATCTGTGTATACTATTAGCGTCTTATTGTTCTTATAAGCGTGATTTTCATTCAGTCATTCAGTGTATTTAACAGTTTTCAAACGATATAAGTATTCATTAATTTCCCTAAAAATAGTGGAATAATGACATATCTCTCGTTTAAAAAAATGGTATATTGGGTCAAGTATAACAATATTTCTGTGGTTTTTGTTGGTTTTGGTAATTTAATATTCATTCTGGGAAGGGAAGTTATTTTGTTTTTATTTAGCTACATAGAGAAAGGAGATAAATATAGTAACTTGTACATACATCGATGTTTTCTTGTTTTGTCAGTCAGTCTCGTTCTCGTTTAAGTTTACCTGTCCTGTGTAGCAAAATAAAATCAAGTAAAGCACACCTTACATCTAGATTGCTTTAGGGCTTTTATCTCTATGCGTATATTTATAATCCATTCCTATCCTAAATTTTGTATATACAATACTTAATAATAAACATTAACCCCTTAACACTAATAATTCTAGAAAAGCGAGCTTTATATACTTTATTACTATTTTGGGTTCTTTTCTTCAGTTCCTCTTCCTATTCTGCAGTAGTTATTATTATTAAGCTATGGTTGAATTTGTTGTCGGCACACATTATTTAAATAGTGAAATAATTTTTGTTAGGTACTTATAAAGAATTTCCTTCTTTTAAATCCATCATATCGTCCCTGCCAAAATGAATGTGGTATAAACCCAAATATGTATCAATGCAAAATGTGGAATATTTCAAAACTGTCTTAATATAACATGACTATGACATAAAGTAATAGCTAGCAATTTTTTTTATTGAAAGCATTTCATTTCAGGTTATTACTTTTTAATAAATTACACGAAAATTTTATGCATTAGTATTTAAAAATTTGCTATTAAAATATTTATAGAAAGCGTTTCTATTTACAAGTTTGCTCTAATAACAGTAAAATATAAATTGCTCCAAAAATTATCGCAGTATTATTTGTAAATATCGTCCCTGTCCCTTTCAAAATTAATGTGTGGTACATATAATCCAAAACTGTCTTAATACAAAATGCGGAATAGTCCATCAATGTATTTAATTAAGCCATATTTCATATCGTTACTGTTTCGGAATAATTATTCCACATTAATTTTTTACATTGTCGATATTTTCACTTGATAGCCAACGACAAAATTCAAAACTCAAAGCAATTTATTCTAGTTTCAACTTTAAAAAGTGTATCTAAATTCTAAGAGTTGAATGTAAAGCTTTGAAGACCCCAAAGGGCAAAAATAGGAGCAAGTTTAAACGGAAAGTCATAAACATTCATCCTCTTCACAATCCAACATCCGATCACCAACAAATAAAGTATACAAATATAATATGTTTCAGCATTCGCATTCTATCTATCTTTTACGTAGAATTTGTCGAGCGAGTTATTGTGAACCTATAATGTAAGTGTATTTTGTATTATGTAAGCTCATTGCACTTCTTGCTCTTTCTCGTAGCTTCTGAGCTGTGAGAAACTTGCGATAGTTTATGCTGGATTGGAGTTTGTACAGATATCATGTTATGTTGCAGAGTTGGTGACGGGATGATGCAGATGTAATGTGTAATAGTGTATTATGTATGTGTTTAGGAAAAAGGGGCGATTGGGAGGTTACTACATTATAAACAGCTTTAGCATTAGTTCTAGCATAACGTGACCAAGGTTTCCTTCACCCAGACAATTCATTCCCCTTCTATATTCCAAGCAATAGTAATAGTTCAAGCTTTTTCATCATTTATACCAGCAAACGCAGCATCAATTTCTTCTGTGAACGTACGAAGTAGAAAAATACATTTATTTTTCCACTGTCGCTGGCCTGGCCTGTTCTACCCGCCTGCCTTAAAGTAAAGTAACCCAAGTACATAAGTAAGCACAAGTTTTGGTCCCTTTAGCGATCTTGTTACATAAACTGCCCTACGTATTCTGCTCTTTTACAAATACTTCCATATACAACCATGTTATGTACGTATCTGAATTCTGTATGTAAGTTTAGCATTATTCCCCGTCTGTTTCTTTTGCCTTTCCTGTTCTGTCATTTTCTGCGTAGAGGGAATTCAATAGAACACCTTAGCTTTAGCTACAGAGAGTGTACAGAGTGCAGTATCTCTTCTCTGTAAGTGTGAGTAGCTAAAATACATAGAAAACGAGACGAGAGAGAAGGGAAGTTGACTAATGCAAAACCCTTAGTTGCTGGTAATAATTACTAATAGCTCCGTCGTCACTATATTGGAAATACCTATCACATTACATTCATTTAAACTATTTGTATTTATTGTTATTACATCCACGGGGTCTACGCAAATAGTTAGTTATTTTAGCATTAAAATAATATTATTGCTGACATAATCATAAAAATATTTATTATATTGTAACTGCATAAATATGCGAAGTTAAGAACCCAAATTGTGATATAATTTAATACAATTATTGCACAATACTACAGTTAATTGTACAATAATCTTCTTGAATAAATATTTGACTTATACATGACATGACTATGACACAAATTACTTAGCTATCAGTAGTGTAGGTACATAAACATTTCCACATGTACTAAATTCTTTTATCAGTACAATTTAAATTATATACTGGTTTGCATAAGGAATTTATTTCTCAATGCTTTTAGTAGAATTTGTTTTATGTTAAACACAATACGGAATTTTAACATAGATTCCTAGTGCTACTGTCTTGTCTCTGAAGTTAATTTTGCATTTCCTTGTTAAGATTGTGGAATTTCGTAATAAAATCTCTATATTCTTTGTAAATAAGGAATTTATTAAATTATTAAAAAATATGCTTAATTTTGTAAATAAAAGGTTTTTTAGGCACATTTTTGTGTGTTAAATATAAATATTTTTAATGGCTACATAAAGGTTGACATTGAAGGTCTAGTAATTTTATAGTTTTTATGGAGTTGTGGAAGATTTATATTAGGATCGTAAAAGAAAAATGAGAAATGGTGTTTTATGTTCTTGTGGAAGCTAAAGAGAATGTAAATCTGTGCTAAAGAGTGCTTGAAAATTCAATATTCTAAATTCTAAGCCAGGCCAGAGCCAGACTGAGACTAGGGAGCAGATTTGTTAACCGCTGCTGCCTTGTGGAATAGAAGTTGTTATAAGGAAAAGAGAAATATACAATGCAATACACTATGCAGCAGTCAATATTGTAGTAGAGTAGTGTAGTGTTCATTTTAAGTAAGGAAATATTGAATATCCGTTGTTCTTGCCACCTGACCCTAAAGAAATGAATATTTATTCCAATTTTCAGAGAAACGGGAAATAAAAGACAAAAACATCACAATAAAATCGAAAAAAGTGCTAATATTTTTTGTAAGTGTTTTTTGTCCATTTGGAAACTTTTGGAGCATGAATGTTGTGGAAAAACAAAAAATATTTCCGTTATTTTATTTTAGAAGAATATATATATTGTTGTTAGGTTTGAAGATGCACAAAATAAATAATTTATATTGCATTATTCACGCTTTTAAAATTGAAGGCTGTGGAAAATGAGAAACTCAATCTGAATTGAAAATTGCGTTCATTCACTTGTAACATTGAATTTCATCTTCCGTTGCAAGCTCCTAATATTTTAATACAGGTTTTCGATAGCCGACAGAGTCAACATTGAAACAAAAAGTTATTCTGTTGTTCTCACTCTGAATAATCAATTAATTAAGTTAATAATTATAGTTATTTAATTGAAAAGCACCTGCAGATTTAATTTCTGTCTCCGATGTCTGGTATTTTCCATCATTTTCCTTGCACGTGTTGTGGGTAAAATTCTAATCTTAATTTTCTCAGTGCAGTGAGTGATGAATCGTCCAATGTTCAATGTCCAAGAAGTTTATTATTAGTGTTCATTAATTATTCCTGATTCTTCCCTCTTTAAATAATTAATTTCTATTTTATCTGCTTGTAATAGTTTATTTTAATAACTGAAATATTTGCTTCCAGATATTGTGAATTCTAATATAGTATATTTATTATTTTGTTTGGAAATTATTTTAGAACCCAACCGCAACGTGGTAACCCGATCGAAGAGGAAAATAAAAATAAAAAAATGGCTGTAGTGTCTAATTATAGCACAACAACTAGCAGTCATAATCAAAGAAGAATTTTGACGCGAAATAAAGGGGTAAAAATTAGAGCCACAATTAACATTCCTTGCAAGATGCCGGGTTTAAATTTTCCACTAGGACCTGGACCTGGAGCAATTGAATCCCTAAATGGGGTAATGAGTGAGAAAAAGCGTTCCAACACAATTATCTTCAAAGAGCCTCTTCCTCCGATGGATTCTCCAAGTAAAACAGATGAACCACTGCTTCCACCAACAAAAAAAGACTGCAAAAAAGTCTCCATTCCTAAAAAAGTAATTTCGGAAATGTTTGTCTATCCATAATCGATGCATTTAGATAATGATAATGCTTTGGTTTAAAAATAGACTGAAAATCGGAAGCCCGAATTTTGATGCTATCTAATTTTTAAAAAATTTAAAAATTATTTTTATTATTTTCAGTATTTTGTAAAGCTTTCTCAATTTGTCGGTATATTCAATACCCACTTTTTGTATATTTTTAAAACTTTAATTTTCTTAAATACCATTACGTTTTTAAAACGTTGACCAATCAAACTCTTTATCGCTGACTAATAATTAATAACTAATTGGGCTTGTGTTCTATTAGAATGCGAGAAATTTAACATAATTTAATTTTTGGATTGTTTTTCCAGAAGAAGCTAGCAGCCACGAATAATCCGGACCGGAAGTCGTTACGCCTAATACTTCGTAGTAGAGAACTGGAGCTCGAAGAAAAATGCTCTAAAGGGGGTAATTAATTTACGCCTAAAACAAATATGAATTGCACATGTTAATTTGGAGGAGGGGAAACTTTGAATATTTAACCTCAACCCCCAATAAAATGGTATTGAGCAATATTTCATATATCGAATTGATTTTTCAGTTCCCCTTCCAGGGCCTATTGAAATGGCTCGGACTGTTGAATTTTTCAAAGGCCCCCCTGTGAGATCAGAGCAATACAAATCTCTTTATTTAGCCGGATTAGGACTGTATCGAACGCCAGGTAAATATTTAATAATATTATAAACTTCTGCGATTTCCATAATAATTATTTTTGATGGGCTATAAAACACTTGAGTAAAGTGATTTTTATAATAATAGTCATTTCATTTATCGTTTTGCTGCTACTTTCATTTCAGATGATCGAGGTTGGCCCCACCAACAACAGCTTCTTCAAGATGAATGCGTAAGTGTTTTAGAATTATTTCTGTTTTAGATTTGATTTCAAGCAATCATTTCGATAATTCTTTCAATATTAAATGATAAAAAAATGTATTTAAATATTTGATTCTTTTAACTTCTTTGACAGGACAAATTCATCTCTGGTAAAGTAATGGACGTTTATGACTGTGATTCTTCCACACTTAGCAAAGTTTGCTCTCCACCAACAACTCCAAAGCCAAGAAACATATCAAAATCAAAGACTCCTGAGATTGAATGGCCATCACCGATGAAGATAATGATAAGGGATGCGAATTATTCTGAAGTAGAGAATAAGACGGCCACGAATCAGAACCAGAATCTACCCGATAGTACGACTTTGAATAATTGGGGTGTAAATATGACAGTTGTCATCCAACCCGCCACTGTCAACGAAAATAGCAATACTGATAGCAACAACGATTTTAGTCAAATTTCCTCTGAAAACGGTGCACTAAGCGATTATGAAACTTCCGAAGCTTCTCCCGAAAGCGAAAATTCTTTAATAATTGATGAGGAGGAGGATGAATGGCAATATTTTACTCCCTACGTCGAAGATCAGCTTAAAAATGAAACTGAAGTCAGTTCCAAATTTAGCAAATCTGAAATCGAAGGTAATCAAATTCTGTTTAAAAACAATCAAAAAGGATTTTCGGGTGGGTAATTTATGCGATAAAGGTCCCTACCGATACTCAACTACCTTTCCAGTACAAAATGTGTTTAGAATTTTGTGAATTTTTCAATTCAAAAAGTCGTTATAAAACTTTTTGAACACATTTTACCAAAGCCTAAACATTTTTCCACAACTACTGTATATAAAATTTTTTTAAACTACTCTATAAAGATGTCCAAAATCTACTCCATAAAAAACATTTTTAAAAATTTTCGAAGAACCTATTCCAAATTTTAGCTTCGGTTCTATTTGTTAATCACTTTGAAAATTGATTCGGATCCGATTCACTTTACGGCTGTGAATTCTAAAGTTCCTAATTTAATGAATTATTTTATTTGTGTCACAGAAGCAAAACTGAAGGTAGCTAAATACACCACCCAGTGGGCTAAATGGTTGAAAGGGTCATGAGGTTAGTATCCAGTAGACCACAAGAAAGAAGTAAGAACAAGAATCCTCGTTGACCAATTCAGTATATCAAGATGAAGAATCACAATAAAATATTTAATTAACTTAAGCAACTGTTATGTCATAAAAATGAATTAATTTATAGCCGTGACAAATAAGTAATGTTAGTCGAAATTTTTTCATTTAAATAAATTTTGTTATATAGTTTTACATTATATATCAAGATGTAATAAGTTATAGTAACTCTACGGATAAAGACTAATAAAGCTAAGGTTAAAGCGTGATGTATGTTTACTAATGTTCCCAAAAAATTGAATAAATAAATCAGTTACCTGTTCCAAAAGTTGGTCTAATGTTTTCATATTAATATTTTATTTATGGTTATAATGTGTCATAAGAATTACAGAAACAGCAAAAATCCAAGTACTAGTGTGTTTTTACCATCAAACTCCAAAGATATCTTAAAGATATTGTTAAAAAGCACATGCATCTATAAATGTAAGATTTTCCTTAATTCCATTGACATTTAGAGCCCGAGAAATTAAAAATAATGTAGCCCATTGTTCTACAATTTTGGATATCTTTTTGTACTCGTAATTCATCTTTGTTGTAAAAATTTAATAGTATTAAATAGACATTGCCAGGCTAGACAGAAATTGCTAAATTGCTTTTAAACAGGTGGAAAATCCTCTATAGCCCATAAGCTTCTTCCGCACTTAAAATTCGTGAAAAGAAAATTGTTCCTTATATAGGTAGGGCTATTTTTCCTTTTAAGAGAATTTATTGTCTTTATACATATATGAATCCTTATGGAGGCAATTAATGCACTTTATATTAATTATTTTTAACTAATTTTCATTGGTCATCACATTTACATTTAAGCATGCAGATTGACGAATTTTCAAAGGAGGACAATCGTGTTCATATGTCAAGTTCATAAATATTTTTAACTAGTTCTTAGTGCTATAAATTTTTGAATATGCAAGTGGGTATCATAGGATAACTGAAACTGAAACACTATATAGGAATTTAAATATGAAACGCAATGCTAAATAGTTCTAAATGTAAATCAAGCTATTGCGGTCAACAAAACTGGTACTTTTAGGACACTATTTATAGCTCAGGCTATTTGTAGTTAGTTATATACCTGTTTTGCAACGGTTTATTCGTGATTGATACATCGGAATAGCAAAATTAACTAGAGATTGATCCTGGTGTCCCATGTCATAGGTTGTTATTTTATTTAATGGTATAATTGAAAGCTCTCTGTATATATCTTATATTTTAGGCCCTTTTGCCGATAACTTAGTATTTTGCATTCATTACAAATGTGGAGGTCAATTTGCTTAAATAGTTAGCCTTAGCCTTAGTAGTGTTTTAACGCGACATCATTGAAATTGAAATATATACGTGTAAATGACATAATCATGTATATTGCGAATTATTACCTAATCTATATACAGTTTCTCTTATTTACATAAAGTGTGACCTTGTCCGTATTCAGTAATATCTGTATAATATAATTTTCACTACAACTTTTCGTTAATAAAATTGCATAGGTCATATTACTAGGTCAAGGTAAGGATTGGGTAACGCTAATTAGTTCACATTTATCAGCATAAGGCATGCGTATGCACTAGACAGAATTCCCATTGCATATTTTGTGCCCAACTATTTATTTCAGTATTTTGGATCACCACGATTAATTATTCTTCCTATATCCCGTACTTGCGCGAGTGTGCGATAATTATCGCATTTTGACTTCGTCTATATGAAAACTTTTTTCCTATTTGACCTA
>JAQFYC010006191.1:0-12666 GCA_034694165.1 Tomocerus mixtus | reverse complement strand
GTTGTTTCAAACTCTTTATTATTTATTTTACTAATTTTAAGTGCCCGTGCTCTATATTTCAGGTTGGGTTTTTGGACTGACAACGGAAACGACCGATAAGAAAATACGAGTTGATGATGGAACATTTAGTATTTCTGATGACACACGCCAAAAATTAATTAGACTCAAGTAAGCTATCGTCGATCTTCGATAAGTCTCATTAGCTACATTCGTATAATGTAGCAAGTTGATTTGACACATGTGACATAATTTGCTTTCACTTTTTACACATAAACACAATTTAAAACTTTCACACATATTTTCATTTTAGCTCCGCATTTTCTTTACAAACTGTACATACATTTAGTTTGTTTTAAAACGTGAAAACTTTCATTAGTCATCCATGAATTTTTACAGAAACGAAATAGAGGAACTTCAGACCAAGGTTACACAAGAAAGAGACAAATATCAGGTTGCAGCTCAGACCAACGCTGGAGGTATGTCAGCAATTCCATTTTTTGCTGTGAATGATAAGGTAAGACAAAACATTTGTAGCACAAGATTGCTACATATTTTGGAATTTGAAAACGTTTATTTTGAAACTGAAATTTTTTATTTTGAAATTTTGAAAACGATTTGGAAAAATTTGTTATAACTTATTTTAGTTAGTTTTAAACAAAGAGGATTCTTCATATCTACTAACACTAGAGGTGGAATCTCCAATCGACACGATTTTAGTACAGAGTGATGTACCTGTTGATCTTCTGGATGTTGAGAAGAACTCTGCCGTAGTCAGTTTTAGCCAATGTGACCCTGAGGTAGCAGCTATTCATTTACCATGTTATAAAATATCTGTAAAACTATCTAATTTAAAGTAGCTATCTTAATTTTCATATGAATTAAGTAATATTAAAATGGTTAAGCTATTTGTTTGCCACATTTTAGAGTGGGAATTTCTTGCTGGTAACATTTCGGTGTCAAGCGAATACGACAAGAATAGAAGTTCGCTTGAGAACGATAGAAGGACAACATGGAACTCTTCAGGCGTACATAACACCAAGAATTCAACCAAAATGTTGTCAAGTAAGGTCCTTTCCAATCAAGCCACTTTCTCTTCATGTCCGTTGCCATTCTTTCGATCCCAATAGGTAAAGTGAAACTTATAATTATTAAATGTATTTTGTTGAATTTCAAATTCGGCCAGGAATTGACAATCTTTACTTTGGCAGACCTTACAACACACTTACCCTTGTGGGGTCATTCAGTTTGGCAGAAATGCATTCATGGCTCTCAAATTGCATTCCTGAAATGCCCGAAAGAGCTCCGTCCAATGGAGAAGCTTCGTTGACGTTTGTATCCTCATTCTTAGATACTCTTCTTCATTGTACTTACAGGTTGGGGTTTTTTATTTTAACACTTGGGAAAATAAAATGGGCTCGGATTTTACATATGCCTGGGAATCTATTGCATTAACCTTTTCATATTTTACTGATGTTAATTACAGCAAAGGTCAATCACATTTCAAATCTGATAACGTATCTACAATATCAATCTTGAAAGATTGTCTAACGAAGGAAGCCACAAAGAAAAAGATTCAGTTGGAAATAGAGTGTGGTACGTCATATTACGCATAGAATGCTTTTAACTTAGTTAAACATTAAAGATTTTGTGGTAAATAAGTAAAAGTTAACCTTGACGCTACTGATATTTACCAGAATTTAATGAAGAAAGTGTCCTGCACACTCTGCAATTAATAAGACCTAAACTGGATGGATTTTTAGCTTTGTCCAAACAGGTATAGAATAATTTTAAAATAGAAGATAGTTAATACCTAATTAAAGAAAAGTACTTATATTATTTTTCGTTTTCCAAGGTGGCTTTAATCGACTCTTTGAAAGAAATTCAAGCCCACGACCCCGAAATGGAATCAGTTTTATCATCGGAGTACAAGTACATATTATACAACGTGGATAAACTTCGAGCGCTACATAAACGACAACCTTCGTACCTTGACAGGCTATACGGTAACGTTACTAGCACAGATTACCTTTTAGTCATGGACAATATTAAATTCTGGTAATTGTAAATATTCTAATGTGTCATAAATTTGTCACGTTTTAGGAATGATAACAGACCTCTACATTGACAAGCATAAGTACAATGGAATAAATGTCAAAAGCAGAGTTCCCCAGCTGATGGAAGTTCTTGAAGGACAAGATTTTGATTTGCTTGTTGACTTCTTTCAAGCTCCAATTCTTCATAATGTTTAATTGCTAAGTTGAATGACATTTTTCTTATTCTTAAGCAAAGATACATGCTTTCTACTTTCACTTGTACGCTAAGAGTCTATAAATGTAAAATGTACATACATGATTATAATTACAATTCGGGGAAGAATATTCTTTCTTACTGTTTGCCACGTTACACGAATAAATCTGATTCATATTGCAGCACTATTTTTCAGTTTAGTACATAATTAGACGATGATATTTTATTACATGATAGATAATATTATACACAATGATGCGTATAGTCGATAAATACAGTTGAACCATGATAATACAGTAAATATCGCGAAAGAAGGAATATAGAACAGTATAAGCATGATAATAATATAAAGTACCTACCTAATTAGATTCACATGAGTATAGTACATGCAATATACTAATACACACATTCTATTAACGTAAAAAAGGATTAACAAATAACGATCTACTACTAACTTTAGTACTCTACCTATCTTAGTACACGTATATACTTAACAACAGAAAGTTAACAATATAATTGTAATTATGTAATCTAAAAGAAACATGATCATGATATATATATATATATATATATATATAGTCGATTTAAGTCTGAACAGCATGTTTTGACAATTTGCATATTCATATTCTCGTTTAAACATACAAGTAAACTCAAGACCACCAGGATGTAATTGCTCACATCGCATCAATCTATTCAATAAGTAGTATCACAAGAAATCGTCTGTTAAAGATACAATATGCACTATGCTATAATCAAGAAAAAGCGTAATAAAACGCATTAGAATACTTTTGTTTATGAAATATTAACAGTTTAACACTTGTACCTGGTAAACAAGGTTGGCAAAATACTACAGGGCATTTGAGGTTTAGTATAAGTTTAAAACTATTGCAGTTATAACATTCTCTACGATTTATTTTAATGCATGTGCATAAATGTAATATTAGTTTCTAAAAATTATTTAGACTATGTATATATTTGCTAAGCAAAATGTTTAAAATTTACAATCATAAGGAATACTATCAACAGACATCTCGGATATCTAACTTATCGTCAAATAGCTCCAAACTGTCATTTGACATTAAGCAGTGAGTTTTAATACTTCATTGCATCATTACTGCAATATATATATATATATACTTTTATAGCTACTCACTCTATCTCTTTTAAATATTTATTTCACATGATATTACTAATAGAATAGGTTAAGGTTAACAACTGAAACATTACTAATTAACATGATACAGTGTAGAAAGTACTTATGGAAATTATATTAGTCTTCTTCACAAAATTAACAAGATAGTTACCACCGCATAATCCGGTCGGTGACCAGACTCCGGTCTTCTCAGCTAATGTACAAGTGCGACGTGAGCTTGTAGCGTTGTGGCACTCGTATAACTCTTTCCACATTCGTTACACTTGTAGCCTTTGTCCTCGTAATGAATTTTTCGATGAGTTTGCAACTGATTGCTAGTCCCAAAACAACGGTTACAAAGATCACACATAAATGGCTTTTCGCCCGTATGTAAACGACGATGAACGACCAATCTGGAACTATTGACGAATGCCTGATCACAATATTCACATTTGTATGGACGTTCCTACAACATAATGAACACAAGGTAAAAATATAATATATTGTGCTGTGCTGGTATATGAAACATACGAATTATACGACTACGACTCCCATTAACTTGTTAAACTTACCCCTGTATGGACACGCATGTGAACTTTGAGGTTACTCTGTCAAAATTTTAAAACAATTATTAGTATTGTACGCAAATTGTTGGACTACTTTTTATGCTAGGGGAAGTGAGACCATTAATATATTTCCAAGATAAATACCTTGTCAGCGAATCCTTTTCCACAAACCATACATTTATAAGGTTTTTCTCCTGTATGCGTTCTCATGTGGAGCATTAGATTATGATTCTTCGGAAATATTTTATTACAGACGGGACAACGTGGTCCTTCGCCTAGGAAAAGAAATCAATGGTAAACTTATAATTGCTTGTCTCGCCACGTTACAAAGAATGGGCAGGTAAAGGTAATTAAGGTAATTATGTGTAATAGGACAAGCAACTTGTCTATAGCAGATACACTGTTTATTGAGAATTTTTACCTGTGTGTGTTTTGAGATGGTCGCGGTACGGATACTTATGAATGAATGTTTTGGAGCAAAACATGCAAACGTAAAGTCCTTCTTCATTTTGCTGAAATTCTATATTACCGAGAGAGTTATTGTCCACTGTCATATCCAATGATTCTCTGCAAAAGGAACAAGAAATTTTGTCATTGAATGATCGACAGACTTTGTAATACAGACAATTGAAACGGAAGAATTTGCAAGTTAAACTTATTAAAATACCTATTTAGCATACGCCTTCGTTTCGAGAGGCTTTCCCCCATTTCGTCGAAATCCTGTGAACCGTCATCAGTTTCAAAAATATCATAGTCCAATTCTAATCCTCTCTGTTGAGAATCATCGGAGCTCCACTCAGTAACTTCCAGGTCATTCGGGAATTTGACCGAACCGTTATTTTCTTGCTTCATTTTTCTAAACTGGCGAATTGTGCGCTGCGTATTAGCATCATCGTCGTCACCTTCCGCATCCAAATCATTTTCAGACTCGGCCCCTTGGAGAAATTTCAATGGATCAGGAGAATTTGAACCCTCACTAGCAGCACAAAATTGTGTTGGCGACATGGCTATAACCATTGCATCATCTTGTATTTGTTCATTATCGTCTTCGTCATCAGTGATGCTTCCTTCATTAATATTTTCTACTTCTTGGTCCTCGTTACTCACTTCAACAGATGCCAGTGTATTATCTTTAGTCGTTGTAATAGAAATAATTTTTGTCGTACTTTCCGTTGCTTTCGAACTGCTCACACCACTGGCATTTATACTGCTTACACCACTGGCATTTATGCTGCTTACACCACTGGCACTTTTATTGCTTATTCCACTGACACTTTTATTGCTTATTCCACTGGCACTGGCACTGATAGTGCTTGTACCCCCACCCCCACCACCATTATCTTTTTCAGTAGGCTCTTCCCATCCTTAAAATAAATGAAAGCATCAAAATTATATTACATGGTTGAATTTGTTAATAAAATTTTTCTCTTCGTACTGTGTACCGTAATTATGTAAATTATAATAATGAACGCGGTAATTAGATTAGGTAATTCTGCTTACTGTCCCGCAACAACTTCTGAATGACCCCCATCGTAGATGGCTGTGCTTTCTCAGAATTATCATCTTCATTATTGTAATAGGTGAGAAGTGCTTTCTCCGCCAAGGAATACTGCAGCCGGTACACTTGGCTCTGAAGATGTGAAATCTGCTCCTGAAGAAGCAATATTTTGCTGGCAGTTAGAGAACAGCGGTTACACAGTGGGACTTCCGTCTCTTCGCTGTGTTCTGGAATAGGAGAGATTTCCATCGACTCGCAAAAGTTGACCACCTTGTTAGAAGCCAGGATAGAATCGGCGTTTGTCCCATTTTCCTTGTCATCATTGTTATCGGTGAAAGGTTCTTCTTTAATTGGGTAAAAATATGAGTCGCAAACAAAGCAATTTTCCATTGTTCTGTCCTCCACTAAATTACACAAAGAAATGACAAATCCACATAATATTAATTTATTAGTTTATTAGGGGTTAAAGTTTGGCTTTCTCTTTGTTCCAAATACAGTACACCCCGGGTGTAAGGATTCCTCTATATAAGGAATGCATTATGCTACTACGCTTCCTTACACGCGAACGACGCTGTATTTTGTTTTCCCTTCAATACATGTGTTTAAGTGTACAGACAGGTATTACTTAAATATTTTTACTACTAACAACTAAAGGGCTTACCGAATTAGAAATGTTGACTCTTCTCCTCTATTTGTTATTTACATCCAGTACCCAGCACTTAGCAGCTTTAGCACTATTTATCCAAGATGACAACAGTCTGGAGTTAAAGGGGAGTTAGTGTGTGATTTCTCTATTGGTTTAGTTAACGTATAATTGTGGAATACTAATAATAAAAGTACTAGTAAGTGAATATTCACACAAAGAGACTGCTGAATAATAAAAACTCGAATAGAGCCGCTACGCAGCAGTGCTTGTCCATGTCGTGGAGTAGTACTTGTTGTTGTATGGCAGTAGTTGTAGTAGTGGTAGTTGTTTGCTTGCATTTTCTGACTGTCGTAGTAAGTTACTCTTCCACTGCTATCAAATAATACTGCGAAGCCTTCTTTTTCTATATCAGTAGTATCACTCATTCATATACAGTACTGAATTACTCACTAGTAGTACTAGTAAGCATTAGTAGCATCAGCAAAAGCGAAAGAGTCCCCGGTTTGCTTCGGCTGGCTGGCTTTATGCTTCGCTTTATATTCCCTTTTTAGTTTGCCTTGCCCATGGGCTTTTTCTATGTCTTATCATTTCCCTTCTCTGAGTTCCCTCGCATACAATTTACAATACACGATACAGTTCCATTCCTCAGTTCTACGCACGCACTGGTAATGTGCAGTATTCTGTGTGTTTACTGGCTAGGCTTTACTCGCCTACTACTACTGCTTGCTTTGTTCCCCTATCTTTACTTCGTTAAACTTCTATATTATATCCCTATTGCATAATATTACGTTAGTCCAATATCCAATAGCTTTTTTGGTGACCTTCAATTTCATCGGGCATACTTTTACAGTTATGTGACATTTTAGCATTTATATGATATTTTTGGCACATTTTATATTTACGCTTATGTTATGAAAAAATTATATTATTTTTGAGACATTAATATTGATGTTCTAATTTAACAATTCCATTTCTTCACTGTGACCCTATTACCTTAAGTACCTTCCTAACTGCACTGCTTTCTTTCCAACAACAATGTAATGCAAATGTATTGTGCAAGCCTTTAGTTAAAGTATTATGTCTTAAAGGTATCATCCCTGACTTCGGCGAAGTTCGCACTGTGTGTATATGTGTATATGAATATATTATTATGTGTTAATTATTTGTGAGATTAATGTAATAAATCCGTAGATCCTACAATCATGAGAATATGGTTCAGGCGTCCCGGTTTGATTTTTCGGATGCGAAAGATTATCAGAATTTTTGGAAGTTCAGATGCATACAATATAAGTGGGAACGGAAGATAGGGAGAAAATACAGTAAGAATAACATAACGTACTAAGGTTGCTTCTCTAAACTTCCATCATGAAACAAAACTTTTTTATTGGCCAATTTTCCCTTCGTTTCAACAAAATAAAATTAATTTAATATAACTAATACATATACGATTAGTAAATATTGGATTACATTCATGCGATGTGCTTGATTACTAATTGCTTAGGACAATTTTATTAAAGACTGCGCCAATAGCCATACAAATTAGTCTTAGACACAATTCTCGGGAACCCAGTTACGTTAAAAATCGTACTACGTACGTTTCTGTAAAAAAATATAAGTACAAACGAAAGCTTGAAGAAAAAACACAGTCCACAAATCAATGAAGATGACCATGCCTGCTATTACTCACTTTGCTTTTGCTTTGCTACATCAAATTATGCAAAATGTACAATACTATAGAGTTGCTAAAAACCTAGAATTTTTACTATAATACATCAATATGTAACAAGATAATCGTTGTAAATTACAGGCAATAGTTACATTTTTAGGCTACATTGATAATAATGGCACAGGCATATTATGTTAGCATAAATAGTGTAAACCTTCGGTCAACTTATTTTACCATGGTACATGTAGCTAATGCAATTTTACTTTGTTCCTTGGGAATTAGTCGGGTCAAACGAATGAGATTCCTTTCTGTTCTATCCGGATGAAAAGTGGTAACGTGGGATTGTGAACTGGCAATATCGTCGAACATTCTTCGACACACAGAGCAATGAAACGGCTTTTCATAATGTTTTCGAATGTGCGCGTTTAAATTGGATTTGTCAGCGTATTTTGCTAAGCAAATAGGACATTTATGAGGCTTTTCTCCAGTATGGGTCCGCATATGAATTCTTAGGTTGTACTAATCAAAAATAAAAATTATTTCATTACACAATGGTAGTTTGGTAATTTAAATTTAAATAATTAGAAAGATACTCACTTTTCTAGGGAAGACTTTTTTACAGATATCGCAAGACGGAGCATTACCTGTATTGACACATAAGACTCAACAATGAAAATGAAAATATAGCTATTATATTCTCAAATATACATGCAATATACATACATTTACACATAAATATTTTTAATTGGTAACTCAATTTGGTATTTATATTCAACTTACCATTGTGCATGTTTATATGCTCTGTGTATCTATCCGAGTTAGTAAATTCTTTACGACAATCGGCAAATGGACATAGACGACTAATTTTCCTATCTGGGCTGGTAGATGAATATTTAAAATCCTCACTCCTTCCGGATGCAGATGATATTTTTAGTGCAGGATTATACGACATAAATCTGCAAATCAAAGCAGGCAATCAATATTAATTCATAACTTAAAACATAACTGCTACAAAACGTATGCCCGCATTAAAATACATAGAAAGTAGTTTAGATTAAATTGAAACACGTTTCGGGCGGTAAGGGAAACAAGATAATCATACCCTCCAGAATTAAATGTTGACGTTCCCGGATATTGAATACTGATTGCAGACGATGGATCGATAATGGTCATATTTGGAATTTGATATTTGTTAGCAGTCACCGTTTTTTCAACAATAACATCATCATCCTCCTCCTCTTCATCATTTTCTCCGTAGGCCAAGTTTTCCATCTCCCCATTCTCTCTAATGCTCCAATGGGTTTCACGGTCATCCTCATCATAATCATCATTTGCACTATCAGGGATACTTATAGCAGAAGCTTCATTTTCGTCATTCATTAGATTATAATTCAGTTGCTGCGGCTCCCCCAAATTCACATAGAGGATGTTTGGTTCAAATTGAGCCTTTTTCCGAGCATTCTGCGACCACTCAAAGGAAGCAGGACGTTTAGTAGCAGGCGTTTCTCCTTCGTCGTCTTTCTCGTCATATCCGGATGAATGAAACTTTTTATTTGTGTTATTGAAGTCCTCATTATTCTCTTTCGAATAGCGAAATGACTCCGCAGCATCACCACCACCCGAATCCGACTTTTCAGCTGTTGGTTCTTCCCATCCTTAAACAATAAATAATTAAATCAATACAGTATATAATACCACCAAGCAGTTATAATTACAATTAGATTAGACTCAATTGAACTGAACTTACTATCACGCAATAATTTCTGAATAACCCCCATAGTAGTCGACTGGGCTTTTAACTGATCTTCTTCCGAATCCTCCTCTTGATTATTGTAGTAAGTGATAAGTGCTTTCTCCGCCAAGGAGTACTGCAGCTGAGACACTTGATTCTGAAGATGCGTTATCTGCTCTTGGATAAGCAATATTTTGCTAGCTGTAATGGAACATCGGTGACAAAGTGGGACTTCCGTCCCGTCGCTATTTTCTGGAATAGGCGAGATATCCATGGACTCGCAAAAATTGACCACCTTGCTGGAGTCCAGGACAGATGAAGCGTTTGTCTCACTTTCCTCATCTTCTTTGCTATCTGGATCCTGTTTTATTGGGTAAAAGTATGAGTCGCAGACAAAACAGTTGTCCATTATTTCAGGGAGAAAGTTTCTCAGAAAAACTCTAATGTTCACTTTTACTTCTACAACTTTAAGGCTGCCACTACAGCTTTTTCGGAAATATTAGAAGTCAAGACAGTTTTTATTTTACATGCTACATCTACTGTGCTATACTTACTAGTTTTACTGTCAAACTTTAGAAATCTTTTACTCGAAAATCTAGAAATAGTTTCTTCGATATTTTGTGGATGTAACAAATTCAAAGCTTCGACTCAAACTAAAAAAGTAAGAGGCTGCAACCAGTAGGGACGGTCTGAAGTCTGAACCAGTTGCCACGATGCCAAAAGTAGTATCCTTACTAGCAAACTACCAGCACAACAGTACAGCCGCACACTTCCTGTGTTAAAACAGAACTCGTACTCGCTCAGAGAGGAGTTATGTATTATGTATACTATACTACTGCATACTGTCCGTAGTTTTATTTCATTTCCAACTAGTTTACGCAGTACAGTACTACGCCATATAGTATGCCTAGTATACCATTTACCATACCAGCTAAGCTTGTAATACATTGCATTGCCCGAGTCTTTACACAAAGTTAGCAGTAGTTGCGGTGATAGAGAAGAGAGAGCTAGAGAGAGGAAGGAGGACAAAAACAAAACACACCAGGTTTAGGTTTAGGGCTCAGAATCTGGTACGATTCAGTAGTACCTATATTAACACGAACTTAATATGTAACACCTCATCGTCAGTTTAAAACGCATTTCCACAGATCGGCAACCCTGCTTTTATCTCAAAATATTCGGCTTCCTTTCCTTCAATTCCACATAAATAACATAGTGATTAAACCAGTATGCAACACCAGTAGGCAAGTAGGCACTGTACAGTGTACACAGATACTAGAACATGCGGAGTAATAAATATAGTAATATTATTATTATACCAAGGCAAATTACTCTACAAACATTATATTATATAGATCAGATCTATATATAAATTCTATCTACCAAATGAATGACGATAATTAATTCTTAATAATCCTAAATAACATTTCCGATTTTTTTTATATTTGAATTAAAATTAAAAGATAATAAAGGATATGATGAAACTTTTAATACAAAACGCAAACAAATGCTCTTTGATGCGTTCAAGACGTCGTGTGCACAGTTTACAAATTATTTATTACATAACCAGGCTCAGACTAGTTAGTATTTTTCGTAAAACCGACTAGATAGGTACTACTAGGTGTAGCTAAGTACCTATTGTCGGCCTAGTCGGTTTTTTGAAAATATACAAGATGCAGATTTCAGATTTACTGGTCTCGTGGTCTGACTAAATAACTAGGATTGAATAGATTACTGTACGAAAAGTAGCTGTGGGGATTAATTATATTAAGGTAGCATTTAGTTCTAAAACAAGATTGTTGGATTCCAAAATTATTATTACGATTGTAGACATATTTTCAAAAAATGTTTGAACCTCGCATTTATTATTGTACTTTTTCATTTGCACATTAAATAGAGCAATTTTTGTAATCAACAGTAGCAGTACTTAATTTACATGAAAATGACAACATAAGAAAATGGCAGAATCATACAAATACTAAACTTATGGCCACTAAATGATTAAATATGGCATACCTTAACATTAAATTAGCGCAGTGAAGTAGAACAGTTAAATCGTTGGGTTAAGTAATGGACCGGTAAGTAGACACGCTTGACATTTCTTCATTTATTTTCAGATGACTGGGTCTACACAATACATAATGAGATAATGTATTATAAAATAATTTACTGCAATGCTAATAATTAATTATTAATGCAAGTAGAAAATCTGGTTACGTGAAGAAGAAAACCTTGTAATAAAATCATTAGCAAAATATAAGAAAAACTGTACTTACTAATTTGTTTAAGCCCCACTGTAAGTAATCAGATCTGGTCGCTGCTTCATATTCGTCAACAAGGTCTTGGACCACATCTCTCGAATCATCCAACTCGTTAAGATTTTCACTGAAAATTTCCTCCTTCCGGAACTGGTCCAAGAAAGCTTCCCTCTTCCTTAATTTGTCGTACTGCTTTAGACAACTCTTGAACAGCTGCATATATTAAACACACGTCTTAATCTTAATCACTATTCTTTCCAACGAAAAAGTTAAGAGTTAAGATTAAGATGCCCAATACCTAAACGACTAAATATTAGTTTGCGTGGAATTTGTAGTACTTTTGCGTGGGACAGCGTTCTTCAAAGGGCGCATTACTTCTGCGTGGGGACAATTTTGAGGGCCTACTGACTTTTGTGTGGGGATACCTTTGCATAATACCGCCTTTTGCCACCTTCAGAGAACTGTGTCCCAAGCAAAAGTACTACAAATTCCGCGAAAACTAATTACCAGCCATACCTAAACTCTTTCTCTAAACTCTTTCTATTTCTTTCTTTAAATTATTTGTAGGCATATTGGCGAAACATAGAAACGTTGTTTGGACAATTTGAGAATATTGTCAATAAAAACTTAAATTCACGAGCTCAAATAGTCTGTTGAGTTATTGATAATATAAAATGCATTAAAATTGTAGTAAGTTGGAGTAGATTTAATATTTCTTGGCAGCAAATAAACTCATCGTCTTACCGAGGAAATATTTGTGTGATTCGCAAGCATCAGGCCAGAGACACGATGGGCAGTCTGAATGTACGGAGATTTTCTAGATAAGGCAACTTGAATACTGGCAGGACTCCACGTTATAAAATTGGCCAACTTTCGTTCTCTGATGCGCTGCAGGGATTTGTGGACTTGGCCAGGATCGAC
>JAQFYC010006190.1:0-12669 GCA_034694165.1 Tomocerus mixtus | reverse complement strand
TTTGGACCGTTGTGGGCTGGACCCTTAAGGGTTTTATTTCAAAATGGGCTTGGACCCTTTCGGCTGGACCCATTAGTACTGTAATCCATATGTTGCTACATATTTAAAAATTTGTTGGGCTTATAGCCATTAACTCTGCTGGGGTGTGGCAGATTTGTCTATCAACGAACTGAATCTTTGTTTTTTGTTATATATGCTGAAACTGAGTGTCCATTGTCAATTTACAAGCAGACAGGCGGACAACAGTCTCAACCACTTAATAAATTATATAGGGACAAAAGGTAAATTCATTCATGCTTTTTGAATGTTCAGTTGGAAGGAACAACTACGGAAACGACGGAGATATAATTTTCCTTATATTGAGGTCCAAGCCAAGCGAATTCGATACTAAAGCTTCAAAAGCCGAATTGAGGCTAAAACTACAGGTTGTCCAGCTCCAGTCTAAACCGATACAATTCTGAGCTAAAAAAGAAATCAGCAAAATGATAATAACAGAAAATACAAAACGTCTTTTTATTTTGATAGTGACTTGGGGTAATTTTTTGGGAACTGTGCCACTTCGTTACAGTTTTAAAAGAGATCAAGTTTATTGGGATGAATCTTGGTTTTACAAGTTGAGGAGATTTGTTTCCCTTTCTGGTCAGTTTATTATATGGATTAGTGTTGTAGTCAGATTCATCTTGGAAATTCTATACTACCACCGCGCTAAAGCCATTTGGATAAATCTGGTCCTTGCCCTTGGCTTTGGGATACCATTCATTGTCCAATTTCCAATTTACTTACATAAAGAACTCGTGGTACAAATGATCAACAGTATGTTGTTTGCATACATTCCTGCTTTTCAAAGTAAGATATTAATTAATTATAATTATCAAGATTGTGCAATAATACACAGTTTTAAGCTTTTGCAGACATTTTAAAGTATCCTAATTACTAATTAGTCTGTTGTGTAATATCATAGGGAAGTATTATCTACTTCATTCAAAACGTGAAGAATTATCGTCGGGAGATATCATGACGGTGTTGTGGTTCTCCGTGGCTTTGACACATCCATTCGTGATGGTGTTGGCCGATCTGCTTCTCTCTCACGAACCATTCAGCTCAATTTCAGCTTTCCCGAAAGGCCTTCGCTCCAATGTTCCTCTAATCCTGTTCATTGAGGCCTCCATCCTCTGGGTCAACTGGAATTACTGGGGATTAAATAGCGTTGTTGTTTCCCTTACTTTCATGTACTATTTTGCCATGCATCGAGTTACATTGGAGTTAACGTAAGACAGATGCTACTATACTTATCATCAAGGTTGCTATAGTTGTGGGGCCCTGTGTCCCTTTGAAAGATAATAACTTTATACCTCTCATGGGTTCGGAGATTTATTGTTATCCAATATCCAAAAAAATACGGAGTTTTATGCTTACATGGAACTCGGGCTGATTGTGTAGTTGTAGATGGTGTATTATAGTGTAAGTAAAGTAGTGTGACAATATTGTAGGGTTATATAGAGTCCAGGTATGCGTATTTGATATGAATGTATATAGTGTTCCATACAACACAAAGAATCCTTAAGAATGAATTTCCGTTAACTTTAATTATAATTAGATGTAAGTGTAAATACGGTATGAATGTGTATCTCATTGATGAAACGACTCATTTCACTTAATAATCTTAATCCGAATTTATTTATGGCTGAGCGATGTGAGTGAGGACTCCGATTCGGATTGCACTGTATAAAGTTATATGAATGTGCAGAGCGAATAACTGATTGGTGCAGAGATGAGTCGAGGGTGAATGGTAAGTAACTCATCAGGAGTTGTTCGAATGTGTTGTGTATCACTAGAGATAAGTATTAAGTATAAAAAAAAGTGAAATTATGAGTTGAAAACATTGGGGTGGGACAACCTTATCAAAAGATTCCTATTATAGCAACCTTGTACCATCTCCATGAATATTTCATAATATAATTTACTAGTTATTGTCAATAGATAATTTATTTTTTAGAATGAATCGGAAGAGCTACCAAACAAGAGCTATTTTAAGGAGACCTCCTTATATTTGTTATGTAAGTCGTACCATAAAAATCCTGACGGACATCTTTGCAGACATCGGAAAAGAAGCTTTAGCATTTCTGCATTTCTTCGTTAGTAGAACAACCTTACTTGTCAATGTCATCCTCATCCGCTACCAAGATAAACTGGGGATGGTACCTACAGTTGCCCTGATAGCCTACGGCTGGACAGTTTGTGGTATGTGGTTCTTGGGCATAAAATTCATGGGCAGGCTGCACTCTCAATCCAAGGGCTGCATAAATTCCTGGAAATATTTCAAGTCTCCAAATCCGAAGGAAGTCAAGTTCATGAAAATGTTCAGGCGCTCATCATGCCCTAGCAGATTACTAATGGGGGAGTATTTTATCATAAGAAAACGAATGGCCCCTCGATATGTGCAGACCATCTTTAGAGGAACAGTAAGGGCACTTGCTGCCTTGTCATAACCATTGTAAGGTGGGGTGGTAAAGTGGTTGAATGTTGAACTACAAATAATTCATTTCTATCTTTTTTATTTTTAAGATACCTAATTAATTGTGAAGTATATTAATTGTTTGGTTAAATTAAATATGGTTAGTAGAAAACTTTGCCACAGCCTTTTGCACCGACTTATTCATCACACAATTATTACGTGCACATAATATTTATTTACGAGTGAGTGGTTCTACTATTTGACGAAGAGTACTAATAAATACATCAACGTAATGCGTATTAGTCTACAAGGACATTGTAGAGAATAGTAATAAATATTTGTATTTGGTACCTTAGTTCATATAACTAAATAAATAATTGATGCACACATTTTTGGGAATATCCATTAAAAAGCCACCAATAGATATCAAAAGAAATACTCACAATTTTTGTAAATATTTTGACTTTTTACTTCTAGATTTACCATAGGCATAATAGGCATAATGTGTCTCTTGATCATTAATGAGGCAAAGAAAGCCTTGGAATTGGAACACAGGTAATATTATGTTTGTAGAAAGAATAGTCAAATAGCAATAACTGTACAATAAGTATAGTTATATTTTATTTATATGTCTTGTTCATGTTGATTTCCGTGTTATTCAAGGACAAAGTCGAGTTCTCCTTTCTTGTAAACGATAAGTTAAAAAACAAATATTTAGTAGGTTCGGTAACTAAATATTTTAAAAGTTTAGCAGCCCCTCGACTATAAGCATGATAGAGTATGGATCTCAGCAAAATATTTTGTCCTCCATCCTTCTGTTGGTAGCAACATTCTTAACTTAAAAACAACAAGGCTCGTATGTCATTATTTGTCAATCCCATATTATATGGGGTATGGGATATTTTATTTGTCATTGCCCCCAATGTGTCACATTATGCTAACCCGTTTATTATTTTGCAATATTCCTATTATAGACCTATAGACCTATGTCACGGTCTATAGGAATCCTATAGACCGTGACCGTGATATTTGTGAAGACCTCTTGTCGTATCAAACCATGTAAACATGTTTCAATTGTAAATATTAAGCTGTTTGTTAAGTGAAGAAACAATATAGGTAGCACTACAAATACGCATAATATTGTATAGAGAATTTTTAAGATGACAATGCTGTTGGACAATACTACAACTTACAGAAATAATTTACTAATATGTATACCTCCCACCCGTCCGTGCATTGAAACGACCGCTATTGAAGCAGTTTACAATTGTATATTGTATCATATTTTCAGCCTACCCATATTTATTAACATGTATCTGTACCATTTTGAAAAAACTTTTTTTCAGCAAACTCAAACTCAAAATCCTAATGTCAATATCACTATAATTTATAAGTTTTTATGCGTTGGATTAATATTGAGTAATTTAGATACGGTTATTGGGATCAGAAACCTATCCTTGTTTAAGCACTGCGATTTTAATATGATCTTTTACCAAAATTATGAACTGGGAGAGTTATTTCTGCTTGCCAACCAAAATTCTCAGCCGTGGACCATTGCTACATCTGCGTATAACAAAACTGTACTTCGCAGGGATGAAGATCACCCAAGCGATTTGTCCAACACGATTTGTAGCAAGAACATAATTTCAGAACCGGATTCCTCTTTCAAGCATTTGGCCGATGTCTTCGGACAAGAAATAAATAATTTGCGTGCTGAATTCATAATTCTGTTCCATTTATCACCAAAGTTAAGTTGGCTTACTAATATTTGGATGCAGGATCTCATGCTGACTTTAGTTTCTGCTTGTTACCTCTTGAGATACCGCAATACCACAAGGGAGACTAAAATTTCTTTTTTCCAGATGTACCCAACAAAAGGGTCTTTACAGATACATATTCCACATATTCGTGAAGACGAATGGAGATTATATTGGGATTATTGGAATGGACAAAACCTGCACCGACGACGAATAAATGTCGTAAATATGTCTTATAAATTTGGAGATAACAATGGAATGCACATCTGCACTCGATCTACCTACCAACTAATGCAAATTAATTATAAATATTGTTCACATGCCCACAAAGTTGTTGAAGCAATGGCCAAAAAATTTAACTTCTCCGCGTTCTACGTAAACACATATCGTCGCCCTAAGTCAATTATATCCCAAATATTTATACCATCAGCTCTGGAGAAAGCTCAAAATAATGGATACGACTTTTACAAATGGCCATTCAGATCGTTTATAAATAATTTTGATTCAAGTACCATCTATTACTGCGAAGACAAACAAATACTTCTGGCTGTTCCTTTGTCTGTTCTGGTTCAAAATACATTCGACATTCCCAGTTGGCTTTCTATTTTCTTGCTGTTTCCTTTGGCTTTTATGTTTTTATATTCTGGGTCTCAGAGTCAAATACAAGCGCACTATAAAAATTGTTTCCTTGCCTTAACTTCCTCAGTAACTATTCTTTTGGGACAGTCTACAACTGTTAGCACAAAGAACATTCTTCATATAATTATAATAATTGGAGCATTTGTGATCAAATCGCTTTATGAAACCTACATAACAAGCGAAGTTGTTGCTCCTGCAGAAAGAAGGAGGTTCCAAGATTTTACAGAAATAATTAACAATGACTACAAGCTTTTAGTAATGAAACATAAGGATGGAAGGCAGTACGGGAAAATTAGCTCCAATAGTTTCAAAAAATTCAGAGTATTGGATAAGATGAACTATAGTTTTTACATCTATGACTGGAGTATTGAGGATTCGGCAAAAGAATACGATAAGAAAGGTTATAGGTATGTCGATGCCCAGCTTGACATTTTGGGAAATACATCTCGGAAGTTATTTTCTCTTTATTCAAAACACAATACTCATTACGCAATGTTAAAAATCGAGAAAATGCATCCTAAATCATTTTGTATGACAACTAAAGAAGATGACATTTTCGACATTGTGTCGGTGTGGCGTTTTGTGTTTACCCTTCGGTTTGAATACCAGCGGTATATTCAACTACTTACAGAAAAGGGATTGCGGGATGTCTGGTCAGATTATTCGGATGTTGACGTTTGGCTTCCTGCAGCCAGACGTCAAGATTCAATCAACTTTGAAAATTTTAAACCCAAAAGCATCAACCTGGGAATGAAGCTTCATACTATTTTCATTTTGGGTGCATATTTGGTCTGTGGCGCTTTAATGATTTTTTTTGTTGAACTCTTCTGGAATCGTTTTCTAATTATTATTAATAATAATTTGCAATATATTATACATCTTTGGCTGCATGCCAGGCACAAAATTAAGATTACAAAACAGATCCCTTCAATGCTGCTAGATTTCTGTCAAAATTGTTCTGTTCATTCAGAGTTCTCGCTAGGAAAGGCGCACATTCATAATTATTATATGATTATCTTTTAAAAATAACTGCTGTTTTAATTATCTACAAGCATGATATATGCGAATTATCTATCCCATCCATTTAATAAGACAGTTTGGGTTTAAAGTCAGAGAGATTTAAAGATATGACTACCACTCTACGGCTGGCAATCTACAAGCAAACGCAGTCTTAAAAATACTAAGAATTATTTATTTATTTATATGTAATTTAGAGGATGTAATAATTTTAATTAGATTAAGTAATATCCCTGTTATCTTTTACGTGTAATTCTGTTCACAATTCTGCAATGTAACTGATTTCATGAAATAAAGCCAATTACTGTTATGGCTTTAAATGTATGAATGGCTAAGTCAAGGAATATAAATAATAAATGAGCTTTGAGCATTGTTTTGGGTAATAATATTCGAACAGGGTTTGACAATTAATAGCTGATTATGTATAATTGTCATTAGGTGTAATTTTAATAACTCATAAAACTATGAAATGAAGTGTATGTTATACATATATGTACAATAAAATATTTATTCTGTGTTGGATATGCATCTACATATTTTTCCAGGAATAAATAAATAGAATAAATGTGGACGTAATTGCGCACTCATTTTCGTGTTTGCGGATATTGATCTAATCACAATAATAAGACAATGAATAAATACTAAAACATGAGAAGAGATAGGAATTAAAGATTCAGTGAAGCTGCCTTAAAAATGATCTCTGCGAATTCCTTCTTTCTGTCAGCATAGACATGATGTCCGCATTCACTCAAAACCTGGGGAATTAGTGAATAGCAATTCATTATATTGTTACATATCATTCTTAGGTAATAATTACACAGTTCGTTCCTCGTAATAAAATTCCCGAAAAACCTATTTACGGAATTTAGAGCCGCTGTTTTGTTTGCGTTTATAAAAGTGTAAATGACAAGCGAAAATGTATACAAGGGATTCTCAAAAAAGGAAAACCATCGCTATATGGAACACATTTTATTCAATACAATTTATAATAATAATCTATCCTGTGTAGTTAATATAATTGAATAGTAATAGGAAAGAGTATAAGGACAGGACTATTAAAAAGGTATGCAAAATTGTGGAACAATATAATACATCGTTGGTCAACTCTTTCATTGACTTTTAGTTGTACTACATTATAGTGGATAAACGAAAGTCCCCTTTGTGGAACTAGGTTTTGCCCCAAGAATTCTCATACGTGGTAAATGAATGTAATTTAGATGTGTATAACTTAGAAAAGGGTTATTTACATGATGGTCCACGTAGGAGTTGGCTCGTTTACTCTTAATTTCCTGGGGGTTGTAGTGGTCCACCCAGGAACGCTCTCCGTACATCAGTGTCATTGGAATATCCTTCTGGAGCAAGTGGACACGAGTGTGCATGGGGATCTTGGCCCAGCCAAAGCGAACCATCATTGTGTGAAAGGCGGTTTCTCCTCTACAAAAAATATTTATAATTTCATACAATTAATCTGGGATTGTAATCTGAGAAACACAAAAGGAAATTATCTCCCTACCTACATAAAGAGATTTTTCCTGAGATAGATAGGCCAAAAGAAGGAACTTAGACATGATTGTATTTCTCATTCCTCTTCTTTGTTTCAAAAGAATGAAATAAATAAGTATATGGCATTTATTTCATTTGTCACAAAGAAATACAAATTAAATAAATATGAGGCTGAGGCTTTATTTAGTTTTTCAAATTAAATAAATGGCATGCACACTATATGTATATTATTATATTCTCAAAGTACGAAATGTGCATATTTACAGTAGGCAAACTATTTATTAAAAGAGGAAATTAAATATCTTACGTTGGCGTCCTTGTGTTGCAATGAAAAATATAGAGTGATACTCGAGATGCTGCATCTTCGAAGGAATCTTCGAAATTTTTAATTAAATCTTGTCTAATCTTCTGCAGAAGACGAGGTCCTAAAATAAAATAATTTAAAATTTAAATTTCTTCCTCTATAGGAATTTAAACCATAATTGTCCTCTGAAATATCTTGAAGGAAGTAACTAGCCGAAAGGTCCAGCCAATCGAATGGCCCAAAGAGGATTCAGGGGTTCCAGCAAATGGACAAGCACTCTGTGATGAAATGGAATGTGGGCGATTTGCGTGAGGTCTGCGGGAGGATCTTTAAAACCCCAAGGATCAGCCAAAATTAGGTGCTTCACTCTAAAAGAAAATTTTAGAAATATTTATATGCAAATTATTTGAAAGATATTCCGAGTTAATAATTATAGTTAAATACCTTTCCGGGAATCTAATACTGTAAGACGTGGCAAGAAATCCTCCGAGGCTGTGACCAAGTAAAACAAATTTCTCCAGTTGCATCACTTTCCTCCAGTTTTCAATTGAATCTACAAATTGATTTTCAGCTTCTAATGGGTCGCTGCTAAAATTTGGTCGAGAACTTTGTCCAAAACCTTAAAACATGAATAAAAACAATTGCGGGTTATTTATTAAGTTGTGACACAACTGTACAAGAATGCACTGTCAGTTTGTCGGTCCGCCTGTCTACCACTCCTTAATAAAATGGGGCAATGGGAGACACTGTCTAAAGTTAGATATATCCTGGGGCACAGCAGAGATTAGCTGGGACAAACATTTTGGAAGACAGTTTGTGTCACAGCTTTGTTGCAGCTGTTTTACGATAGTTTATTAAGTAGAGATGTTTATCCTATACTAATATAATACTCACCGAGTAAATCAATGGCGTATAAAGGTCTGTCTTTAGATAAATCATCAAAATTTAAGGCCCACAACGCAGATCCGGATGCGAGACCGTGAAGGAGGATTAAAGGAACATTTTCCGATTCGACATTAAAGCTTAGCGTCCAGATTTGCAGATCTTCCTCTGCGCCCATTTCAGGACTTGGACCGATATTCACATAGGAACCCGTATACGGCGATTTCACACCTAGATCAATAACGAAAACCAAATTATACCTTTAGGAGAGGATCAGCAGAGGACTAGACCCTAGGCTTGACATGTTAAGTATGTGAAATAAACAGACGAAAAAATAATAATAAAAAATTTGGTTTTGAAATTAATGAAATAATAGGGCATTAACAAATTATTTCATTGACATTTATTTTACAGAATACAAATACGAAATACGTATTCTTGTACACCTGCTAAATGAAATAATCTTGTTTTCTATTAGTATTTCACATTTTCTAAGGAAGTCCTTAAAATTAAGTAAAGTTACCTAATACAAGACGGATGTTAATTGTTAGTAGCTTAAATCTATAGGAATTTTTGCTTTAGATTGCAATTGCAACATTTAAATGTTTAACTTACATGAGAGTAAACTCTTTGCAGCAGATTTCAATGTTGCCTTAGACGAATAGCACCAGTACCAATAGAACCAGCTGAAATAGATAGTTAGTTCATAATATTAACTTAATTTTTAACCAACACACAAGCAGATAGCTCAATTACTTTCTTAATACTTTACTTACTTAGATACTCAAATACTTAGAATATTGTAAAAAAAAGTAATAATAAAATGGCAAAAAAATAAGAAGGTTTATATTAGGTTACCCCATGGAATCTTCGACATCGGTGACCTCATCATCCACATCTTCGATATTCTGCCGTTCCTCCATAATAATGTAGTAAATATGAATATAAATAGTATTGGTGGGGTGAGTGTGAGTGGAGCTATAATTTGTAATCTGTATTAGTATTTATAGCTTATTTGATAAGATGCGAGAAAAGCTCATCAAAATAAGATGAAGGAGTCCAGATTTAAAGTCATCAGAATGTAATTTCAGCGCACGATAAATATTTTGTTGTTCTATTTATTTACGGAAATCTATCTTTTATAATAATTAAACTTAAATTAATTTTTGTATTTAGTGAATTTCACTTTACCATTATTATGCATACATATCTAGGTTTTACAGCAGTACACAAATATTCCTTAAGTATATACGTATAGATAAATCACACTACGTAAAAACTCCAAAAACTGCACTTATTAACTTATTTCTTAGCCCAATCTTTGCAGTTTTAAACTAAAGTTATATTTTATTGATATTTTTCAACATTTATTTTGCAGCACTTGTACTGTAAGGATTCTATGCGGTTCAGTCTCTGTATTATTCCATTCCAACTGAGAAAAATATTAAAGTTTTCTTATTTAATTGGGATGTTATGTATAATATTCCTCCTCTTCTCTGTCAGATGGAAATCTTAATTGCAGAGAGAAGAAAAATGTTCGCACAAGTATTCACAGTCACACACAAACTGACACATAGACACATTCACTCACAATACACCTCTTCTGTAGCTCAGAAACAGGTGGTTAATGTACAGAGGAGAGGTAGGTAAATGTATTATGTTATAAAGTAATCAAGAATTGCATAACAGTAAAAGACAGGGAGGTGTACCTGCTTTACTTTACGTACTCTACAATCTACAATTACCTTAGCATGTGTGTAGAGAAGTGCAGTATACAAACATAGTACAATGTAAGTATATAAGGTATTAAATGTACATTTGGCTTACTACAACGGAATAAAAGCCTCCTAAATAGTCGGTAAATGCCTCCTTCTGTATTATATTTATGTATCTGCTTTTATTGCACTTTGAAAGTCAATTTGTCAATATCTCAACACATAACCCAAGTGAGTACTACGCAGAATAAATAGTTACAGTATTATTTAGTGTAGTCTTGTAGTCTGTACTGCAAAGTAGGTATTATAGATATATCATAATAAATGTCCTTCTTACTTGTTCTTCTAACTTATTACGTAAACGTGAATATTACAATATATTCAATGTAGTATAATAATTTTCGATTCCTTAGGAAAATGATTTCTTTTCTATTTGAAGACTTTAACTTTGGAGTCTTTACGCAGTTTTACGTAACAGCATGTACCTACGGTGTACTTACATGCAAAAGTAGGTGTACTCCCTTTTAAAAAGGTTTGTTAAATGAAACCAAGTGTGTTTACTGTTTAGTAATCTTCTATGCAATATTTGTGATTATTGTTTTGTATAGAATTGTATACGTAGAGTGTGTAGCAGCGTTTGTGTTTTGTAGCAAAGGAGAGAGATGCGAGGTCATTGATCTCCAATTTAACTTGACTTAACTTACTTATAAAGCTTAAACTTGGTTCCTATTTCACTACAGTTACATACACACTACACACACACATTTAATGTACAACTATCACTCTGTTTGTGTCTATGCTCTTATTATGGTATCAAAATCCTCCTTTTACATGTATATAATTTAATATGCACGCAACATACATAGCGATGACAGGGGAATTGAATAAAACTATATTATTGATAACAATAACCACTAAGTAGATTTTAGAGTCGTATTGGTGGAACAATTGTTTGGTTTCATATTTGTCATACATTCAATCTACATGTGTTAATATTTCCATTATAAATGTACCTATAGTTAAACACAGTACAATACTAAGCCTATCGAACTTCATTGAGAAATATAAGCATAATAAAGCACATCTTGTACACGTGTAGGAAACAAATGCATCGCCTGAGAATATATAGTCTTGTTAAGCCGGTAGTTTGATAATAGGATGTGTAAGTAAATATAATGTACGAAAATCATACTTAATTGTGTTACAATATTTAAAATAAATATTGATATAAATTGTTGATTAAATACAAACGTACGCTACAAGCTACAAGTACGAAATTTATTTGTGATCCATTATACAATATTGTAGATCTCCGATCCATAGAAAAAAAATAGTTCAACACCTTGTTTCCTGGATATTGCTTTTGCTATCTGTAGAAGCAGTTGCTTTGGACGTGTAGATTGTATCATCGTTTTCAGTGTAGCCGGTCAGTCTCATTAATACTATCAGCCCTATAATATGTATACGGAGATGCAAAAATAAATACGACGTAGCATTCGGTAATTACAAAAATAGTATTGAAGGAGCACTTGATAAATTACGTTCTAAGATTCCGTATTTCCGCCGCAAAGATTTTACATTCTTCCGATTAATGCCAAAGAGTATAAAATAAATTAGTCCTAGCAGAAGATTTCCAGCTCTGAGAATAAGCCAAGTATAAGACACTGGATTATTTTCTCCAGCAAAGAATTCTATCACAACAGCTGTCCACGTCATTCCAAGTACGAAAAACAATTTGGAAAATATTGTGATCCTGGAAATTAGGAAAAATTAAATTCAGATAAAAGTAATTCAAAAACAGATGAATAATTATTGCAAAACGACATACGATTCAGAAAAGTGTTTTCGACTTGTTCGTGATGCCATTATGGATGCAGAATTGTTCCGATGTTTGCAGATAAGCACGCTGGAAGCCACAAAGAAGATCATATTTACAATAAAGAGGGTGACCTGGACATAAAAGGTGAGATGCCACAACGGGGAGGAGCAACGGTAGTGGGCGTAATCGAATATTCCTATTTCGTTTCTTATCGCCTCCTCCGGTCTACAATTAAAATTCCAGAAATTAATCTAAAGTAAATTAAAGTTTAATTAAATTGTGAAGTAAATTAAATATTTAAAAACATACGATGTGAAGTGGTGGACAATAAGCCCAATTGTAATTCCAAGGAATGGAAGCAGCCATGAAATAGCGTTGTATATATGAATACGCCTCCAGTTTTTCACTCGGTAGGCTTTAGGATCCAAATCCCTAACGAATGCGGAAAGACACGAAAACATTTTTAAAATGAAATATATATTTTAGACCGCATCTGTTATTAATTATTACCAGCGAAGCTGGATATGCTTTCGTACAGTCAGTCCGTCCGTCCGTCTGTCCGTCCGTCTGTCCGTCCG
>JAQFYC010006189.1:0-12670 GCA_034694165.1 Tomocerus mixtus | reverse complement strand
TTAACAATTAACTTAAGGCCTTTAAAAAATATTTTACTGCTTCCATAAAAAAATTTAAAAGTGTAGTGTGTGTGCGTGTGCGCTTTCTTCAAAATAGGAGCATTTGTGATATTAAGTTTGGTTTTGCTAGACTTGATTTAAAATTGAGATCTGGGGAATTGCGATTAAATACATCATGCTTCATAAATTAACGTTTAACTTATAGCCTTTAAAAAACAAATTACTTCTTCAAACAAAAATAAAGGACAATACAATCCTATCGGATGTCGGCTAAATTCCTATCGGATTTCGGCTAACTTCCTATCGGATGTCGGGTAAATTTCTATCGGATGTCGGGTAAATTCCTATCGGATGTCAGTTATCTTCCTGTCGAATGTGCCTTTGGCTATTTCGGGCCTATATTTTGGCCGGGCCGGCGAGCAGTGCCCATCTTTGGGAAACTCGGGCCTTGCTTTATGCCGGGCCTTGGCTAATTTACATGATTGGCTAATTTTCAAGGCTAATATAAAACACATGTATACATTACCTGACTGAAAAAGTTATACGAACTGTAATGCTTTTTGTGGTGGCTCAAATAATACGAACACGTGGAAAACGACTCACCGGTACATTCAAGTCACAACTAATCGACCGAAGGTCGATTAGTTGTGACTTGAATGGGCGAACGGAGTCCAAGCAGTCACAAGAGCCCGACCTTGTAATAAAAAACTCCGTACAAGCAGTCACAGGAGCCTTGTGACTACTTGGACTCCGTTTGCCATTCAAGTTAGAAAACAGCTTAGAGACTCTTTCGCCTAGAACGGAATATTTAAAAAAAATCTGTGGTTTATTATTGTACAGAAACATGGAAATCTCTACCATCATATATGAGAAAGATGGACCTATCAATTACCTGTTTTAAAGATAAGCTAAATAAGTTCATTATAATTAGAAGGTGAAATTCTATTGTTATTAGCCCGACCCAGGGCTTATGTAGAGCTATTGTCTGTATGTGTACATTTACGTCAAAATTAGAGCGTTTAAGATAGTCGCTTCCTTAAATATTAAAGCAATTATGATAGTCCGGTTGACCGACGATTACTTGAGTAAATTTTTGAAAAAACAAATTTAACCTCGGATTTGAACGCATTACACTGCATCTCCGGCCGAGTTCGTTAACCAACAAAATTGGGGAAAAGATAAAAATTTTAATTAATTTTAAAGTTCAAAATTTCTTTGCAATTTAATGTAAGGGCCAATATTACTGGCAATATATTTTACATTACGCTTGCAAATTTAATTGATTATGATACAAATGGAAACATTTGAAAAGTACAAAATGTGTTCTACCCTGCTTTGCCTCAAAAGTGAGGGTTGGGGGACTGTGAATAAATATATCATGCTTCTTAAATTTAAATTTAACTTACGGCCTTTAAAATATATTTTACTGCTTCCATCAAAAATTTTAAAAATTAATATTTTTCGACAGATATTTTCCGACTGCAAAATATTTTACAGTATTTGCAGTTCATCAGTATTTTGATGCCGCACTAATTTACATTTACTTTGCGAAATTAAATATGGGCTAACAAATAAACGGCAGTTCTACAGGTTTTATTTTACTCGTATTGGTATATTTATATTTATAGTGTCTCTACTTTGTTTTGATTTTGATACGATCGATTTACCCAAATTGAAATATCTGCAAAATAATACGGACGCGTGGCAAACGACACACCGGTACATTGAAGGCACAACTAATCGACCGAAGGTCGATTTGTGGTGCCTTGAATGGGCGAACGGAGTCCAAGAAGTCACATGACGCCCGACCGAAGGTCGGGCTCTTGTGACTGCTTGGCCGGAGTTTTTTAAGTATAAAGTGGTAATACACTATAAACCAATATTGTAATTTCTAACTTATTCTTGTTATCGACTCGGCTTGCCCTAGGAGTAAAGTGTTATTCAGCATTTTCAGTGTCTAGTATTTGGAAACCAGTACTTGTATTGATCTATATATGACATCCCAATAAACGAATTTCAATTCAATTAATTCAATTCCAGAAATATATATACTACATTACATTCATATCATTAATCAACCCTTCCAATTTCCTAGCGACGAGTATAAATAAACAAAAAGGTGTCCACAGTCAGTTTTGTTCATTGTTCATGCATGAAAATGTTTTTTGCTCTAGGTAGAACAGAGATACATAATATTGCTGAATGAGACTGGAAAAGACAATCCATTTTCTTGCTATTATTCATACTCGCTGTCTGATCAGAACAAACAGAGATTGTATTGTTATAAATTAAGTGTTCAGAGTCAACGTTTTAAAAATGAAATAATTTGATAAAGACTAGATTGCATCTTATTTACAGACGGAAATAAATAAATCGGCAGTCGTTGACCTGTATTATTATGTTTCATTATTATATTGTTTGTTTATGTACCTATTATATGATCAACCGATAAAAATAGGTTTTAATTTATTCGAGTATTCCATTTATAAAATAATTCCTTTCTCTTTAATATTTTAACATTATACTTTTTTTTTAACACTCTTTTTATAGTACCGAAATAACCTGCTGCAATATCAAAATTTTTCTACTTTTTATGTCACTTCCCATTTTTTTTACAAAGTTCTATTCTCAACAAACTGAATCTAAAACTCTGAATCCGTTCTACTAAATTCTCAGCAAGCCGAATGTGAAACTCTGATGATGATAATCTGTTATTGAAATATTTAATTGTCGATTCTTTTCATTTTAGTGAATTTTCAAATATGGTCGGCATTATATAAAGTTGTAACATATTATGTAAGTATTTATACCAACCTGTAACTCAACGTGACCATTGGCTGGCGCTATAGCTGGCTCTATTTCAGCTGGCTGTACTAGTATTTCTCTGGTTGCTTTACGTTTTTATACAAAATCGTTTCTCTCTACAGTTCAACTCCTGCCATGAATACCATTTATCTGGGCAATGACACCAAAAGCGACATTTCTGAGACCGACCGTCTGGAAATTAGGGAGACTGAAGACGGGTTTCTATGTAAAGTTGAGGAAGGCCTGCTTTCTGACGAGTCGAGTGGGTCACAAGAAGGTTTCAATTCCGATGCCACTGAAGCTGGGAGCGAAGCTGATAGTGACAGCGATGAGAACGACGTCGGTAGCGGGGCTTGGGTCGGCACAGATATGACGATGGGAGCGAGTCATGTGTAAATTTTTGAAGCGAAAAGTAATCGTTTTCTTCCAGGAAGTACGTCATATAGCTTTATTTTTGTACAGCGTTTGCGCTTACTATATTTATATTTTTTATATTTGCATGCAATAAAACAATCATATATCTCGTTCATTTTCTAGAAGGCGGGCGATCTATTCTTCAAATGAAGAAGATCCTCCTCTTAAAACTACTCCGACTCAAGAGTTTTGGCTGGCTTGGGGGTGCCGCCTCTTCCTTGGGAAAAAGTGCGAGCAGTCGATTCGTGGATAATAAGATCAGCAAACTCGGCATGTATCGACTCATCGACGACTAATATATCTCAGAGCCAAGAGAACGCTGTCTTTGAAACACCGATGGATAAATTTTTTCAAAATATTGTGGATGAATGGAATGGTACTAATCGTGTTTATTCGTGCGCCACGTGTCATAATTTTTTGCTAGTATTACGTCATCATATATAAAACTATATACCATTATGTTGTTATATCAGTAGTGGCGGTAGTAGTAGATAGTACAGGGACAAGAGGGTTGGTAGGTATAGTGTGTTATATGACACACTCATTCCCCCTACTTTTCATTTGCTCGGCGACCATGCCACGCTGATGATGCTCATGATTTGTTTATGGGGGGTCGGCTAAGGGGCCGTCCAGCAGGGGCAAAGTTTGTAGACCACGACTGTACCCCCTACTAGTGAGCAATAACAACATAAATATAGCATCATTTAATGTCGGTCTATCCAAAAATGAAAAGCGAGATAAGGGGTAATAAAAGCAAGGCGAATGGTCAGCAACACATTCTAAAATTAAGGAAGTAAATAGCGACAAACTCATAATTCTTGAAAACGGAATCCGAAATAATTGGTACGATTAAAAGTCGAGGTATATTACAAGCAAAATTATTTTACAATCCAAATTGACTCTCTATTTCTAATATTGAGGGCTCATATACAGTACCGTAGTCCGTTGGCACGGAATCCTGTTACATTTTTCAGGTAACAATAAATGTATTACCATTACAGATGTACTTATTAGTATTGCCAATTGTAGCTATGTCGCATATATGATAATTGTATGTAGTAGTAGTATTTCATTAATTGATTGCTTCATAATATCTGTTTACAATCATCATTTCATTAATTACATCATTTCAAATTAATAATTGTATGTATCATACTAACATATAAATATTAAAAATATATCATCTGGTTTTGAACCCCGCGAAATATTACCAACATCAATGCAACGATTGGTACGAATAAGTCCAAAGACCGCCTGAAGCACACCATGCATTATATCTTCGTATTTGGATTAACAATTTGAAGAAGATCTGCGTGGCTGGTGAACTAAAACAATAGCATCCTGGACCGATACATTCTTCATTCAAGTGGTACCCACTTCATCAGTTTCGGGACAACAATGTAACAACCAGATAGGGTTCTTAAGAGTAGGTTTATTTAGTAGTTCATTTACCGTAAATGCTCTAATAGTCGCCGGATCTCTAATAAGCGCCGGGTCTCCAATAAGCGCCGGGTGCTTGGCGCTCATATTCAAAGGCATGTGTTCAGCTATGCTTAAGCGTACTACACTACACACTACTTACATGCTTCTAAGTTTGCTGCTATAGCGTGACAGAAAGAAAATCTAATCTGAATCTGACAGAAAGTTTTTGTCAAAATATCCTTTTCAAAAAGTAATTCTTCTTACACAGTTAAATTTAAACTAGATGCAATTAAATTTGCCGAACAAAATTCTGGAGAGAAGGCTGCGAAAAAGTTTTATTGTTACGACATTACATTTATGTCTGCCAATTGTGCCAATTCATTTTAATTTAAGTACAGATACTGAGAATTAAATTTCGGTAAATACTGTAATATACTTCTATATTGATTACTAAATATTGGTCAATATTTTTTTCATATTTCGTAAGCGCCGGGTCTCTAATAAACGCCGGTCTCTAATAAGCGCCGGGTCGAAAAAGGTAAAATTTCGCTAAGCGCCGGGGGCGTCTATTAGAGCATTTACGGTAATCTATTCTTTACATAAATACCTTTCTTGCGTAAGTGACGTAGCCTCAGCTAAATTTCAGTGTGAATTCTTCTCATTTTATTATCACTGGGTAGTGGCATTTTATTTAATCCAATGCCATAAAACAAGTACTTTGATTTAATTAGTGTGTCATATTTCACTGTTATTAACAATGCAATGTTGACTAGTTTGGAAGTTTAAACAAAAATGACATAAGGATTATGGTAACTTAATGGTTTCGGAATTAAATGCAATTCGTTTATAAAACGGTTTTACAAAGAATTTGTTTCTTTTATGGTATGAAGCATTTTAACAGGTTCTAATCCTTGGTGATAGCTAGTGATATATTGACTAAAATTTACTGCAAGCAAATAAGAATTGGCAACAAATCCTCTAATTAAAACGAAACAAGGTAGGTTATACATTCCAGTTTACATTATCATCATTTAAGATTAAGCTTGGGTAAAACCCTCAACAGATAACTGGATACAATAAAAGCAAAATACAATTTTAATTAACCAACCATAGGAAGTATTTACCAGCAGTAATTCGGATACATATATATTATTCGTTTTTATTCTTACTCATTTTACTCTTTGAAAATAAATGTTTACAAGCGAATGACTAATTGAGAGAACTGCGAAGCATTTATTTATTTGTTTTATTAACGAGGGAAAAAATTAATTTTTATAAAGTTGAAAAGTTTGATTCCAAACCAATATCACTAACATGAATTGCTACAATGCGATTTCTTTTCTCATTTCTGCGATACTATTAACCAATTTGACCCCTGTTAATTCGCGTAAGAATTTTAATAGTTATAACCTGAATGATGGATAATTTTTATTAACTTAAATTCCAATTTCCTGTAGCCTTCGGCCATGGAGCAATGGACGATTTCCAATTCCCGTAAACTTTGACACGGATATACTTCTTGTGTAATATATTTTTTATTATTGATTATTATTAAAATTGATATACATTACGGTACCAAAAGCCGCGTTTAAATTTGCTAATTAGCATTTCCATATAATTTACTGTAATGCCAACTTAAACATTTATTCATTTACCGGGTGTCATTTTGGATGCAGGGAACTGGAAATGCTCAATTGCATGCGATAATAAACATGCGATAATATATTTAGTATCCTATATCCATAAGGGGATAGATAATAAAAACTATGTATGTGTGCCTTATTATGACTTCCAGAAGGCGTTCCCAAATGTAAACCACGTCATGTTAATTAATAAAATAATATGTAATTTTAAGTTCCCATCGTACTTAGTGAAAATTTTATGTAGCTATCTTATGAATCGTAAACTTACAATTAATATCGGTACATTTCAATCTGATGCATATGGCATTTTAGGGGGGTTACCTGAAGGAAGTACCCTGAGCCCTATGCTGTTCTGTTTATTCATTAGTGATCTACCTAAATATTTAAAAAGCCATGCCACCTTATTTGCTGATGATGTTGCTAATCCGCAAATCTCACCTGTTTTATCTAATGTTGTTTCTAATGTTAAACTATCTATGTCACAGCTAAATAGCTGGTGTATTGATTAATGCAAGCACTCCAAATTGGAGAAAATCTGATTATGTTTTTTATTTTAATCCTAAGGGAAGGTTAGAAATGCCTACAGACAATGTAATTACTAATGATATAGATACTATAATGAGGAAATACGAGTTTAAATACTTAGGTATTATTTTAGATGAAAAGCTGTCCTTCGACAGCCATATAAACTATGTTTGTAAAAAGATTGGGCAAAGGACAATGAATTTGTTAAAATATAAGCGTATTTATATTTATACCTAAGAAAGATATGTATGTAGTATTCAAAGCAATTGTATTCTCTACGGTAACCTATGGACTGTCTATCTATGCTAATGGTAAATCTGACCTACAAACTATACAGAGAATCATAGATCGTTTTCTTATAACTTACTGTTACGGGCCTAAGTTATATGCTAGGATGAAAGTTGGGAATGTTGGATACCCAAATATGAATAAGCTATATGATGAGTTTGGCATACTCTCAGTTGAGGAACAAGCTAAATTTTCAAGCTTATCCATCTTCTACCTAATTAAATTAGGTGGCTTAACCATTTTTCCTGAGACTATCTCTTGCCTGTTTGACCGTACTCCTCGAGTAAGGGCTGGCAAGCAGGAGCACAACTCGAAAGGTCCTATTTTCAAGAGCGAGTTTTTTAAGCAATCGTTTAGTTATAGGATCAGTAAAATGTGGAATTCTCTACCCACGGATTTAAAAGCTATTGATTCTTACCAGAAATTTAAATCTCAACTGAGGGAGTATCTAATCTCTTTACGCTAACTGACAAAATATAATATATCACTAAGTTTTAATTTAATTTAGCTATAATGACATATCTTTTAATATAATCTAGCATCTTTGTGTAAATTAACTTGACTTGTATATTTATATCGGTATTGTCCTTTGTTGGAAATCAGTAATGCCCTGTGTGTTATTGAACAAAGTATTGACAAAATAAAACTATTACATTACATTACATTACATTACATACATCAATGTAGCTTTTGTTGACTTGGAGGCAGCATGTCATATAGTCAGTTACTACCTTTATACCCGCCAAAATTCAAACGCGAGTGGTCAATAATTATCAGAATTATATGAATAAAAAAGAAAAGTTGTTTGCAGATACATAAGATTTTAGTATACGCGACATGCGACATCAATCTATACATTATTATATGGTCGTCACCAATCTAGTCAACATGGACATGTTTGCATATTATAGCTTTTCCTATTATATTAATGGATATTTAAATAGACGAGTTCCAAAAGTCCCCCAAAAATGAATGTGGTACAAATACAAATACCTGAACGTATGAAGACTATTCGCTGCACTAGTGCACTGCACTATGTGTTTAAATATATTAGTAGGTATTTGTATTCGTACCACATTAATATTTAAATATCCATTAATATAATGGGAAACGCTATAATATGCAAACATGTCCATGTTGACTAGATTGGTGACGACCATATTCCTATAATAATGTATAGATTGCTGTCGCATGTCGCGTATACTAAAATCGTATGTATCTGCAAACAACTATTGTTGTTCAGTTTTTATTTTGAAGCCAACAGGAGGAAATATTTTAGTTAACTCCTTTCATTCTTCTTCAAAATGATTAATAGAGGTCAGATAAACGCCATACTGCTCTACTGGAGAATATTTTCTCCAATTGGTGCCTTTGCTTACGACATCAGTTCCTCGAAAAGGGTTTTCCAGATTTCAATCTCTGAAAAACGTTGGAAACGTGTGCTGCCAAAAGTGTATGCAGCCAGCGTTGTATTTTTAATGGGATTTAAATCCTACCAACACGCAAAGCTGCTGTTTGTCCCAAATCCCCTCTACGGATCCCATATGGTCATTGTCAACGTTTGTGTCTTGGGAATTCTTCTGATTGCAATAGCCGCCAATATCACAATTTTTTCGGATAATATGGAGGAAATGCCCAGGTTGCTGAGAGATTACTTCAAACTGGACAGTAGGCTCGAAGGTAAGACAAAAGTTGTTTAAGAATTTACTTTCAATTATTTTTTAAACTTAATTGCTTCGCATAATTATAAACGCTAATACTTTTATGTAGCTATGTTCCGGGAAGAACGGAAAAAGATTAGGATGCATCCAATTTACCGAATTATCGGGTATTTGCTACAGTTAATGAATATCTTCATGCTACCACTCGGAATATTATTCGCCTTGTACGTTGCATTGGAAAAGAATGCTCCTCTGAGGTATGAGGTTGTACGAGCGCTTGATCTCCCAATCAAATACTCGGGACACGCACTTGTAAGAATTGGTTGTGGGAGCTACGTCCTAATTGTGGCAATTGGTGTCCTAGGACCAGTGATCTTCTACTTGATGATATTTGTTATGGCATTGCTATTGGTCAAGTTTTGGCTTGTTTTTCTGGCAAAAATCCCAAAATTCGACCAAAGGCATAAGGTGGCATACATTTCCTTGCAAATATTGGGGAATGATCTAAATAAGCATGCAGGGCTGCTCGTGTCATCTATGTTGGTGTCTGCACAAATAATCAGCGTCACTGCCTTCTATGGAACCATTAAAATGTACGACACCATCTCAATGCCCATATTCCTGATCCTGCCACTACTGGTGATACTTCTGACAAGTCTGGAATCAGTTATTATACCACAGGCAGCTGAGTGGAATGTAAGATCCGCCGCACTGCTTAGAAAATGGGCAAGTTCTCAAGACCCTAAGGCCAGAGAATTTTCAAAGTCAAGTTCGGGAATATTCGTCATTGCGAAGCCATTCTTCAAATTTCAGACAAACATAACGCTACAGTTTTTAGCCATCATGCTGGAAAACACAATCGATCTTCTTGTTTCCATTGAATAGAGTGCTTGTGTTTCTCAAATGAAACTTTGCCGTTGTTGTTTCCACAAAAAACTTTACAATATTACAAAAGGAATATTTTTTATCGAATATTATTTAGAATATTTATTATTATAGCGCGCAGTTGATGTATGCCTCTTTACTATTCTATTATAAATTCTTGTCTTGCTAGGTATGATTTATTCTATTGATTTAATATTTGCTATTTGCTAAACTCATGTTTTCAAATCCCAGCGCAAAGTATGCTACATTAAATAAAATATTACAATTTACATAAAACCCTACTTAATATTTAACTGTGAATTATTAACGAAAAATTACAAAAGCATTCCAACACACATATAAATGGAGCAATCCAAATTAAACCAATACATAGCCAAAAAATCATTGTCAGATCTAAACCTTATACTATCTATATGTATATATGCATACTACATACATTATAATACTATTCATGTGCATTCTGTAATGCATAGCATAACCTCAATATTATATAAATGTAAAATTGAATATACCTTACCTATAGGTTTGTATTGAAAAATAGGCACCAAATATTTTATATTATTTAACATATCAATGTAATTGCTTTTGAATTGCTAAGGCACCACCAGCTAAAGCGTAGACTTAATATATGTTATTTAATTGACTTACATATATTTTATTAACGATTAACACAAATGTTGGCTATATATATCACTTACCATATATGTATATAGTTTACAAGCCGTTATTAATAATCCTTAACAAAACACAATATTTAAGCTATTATATTATAAAGTATATATCATAATCCACCTAATACTATTACTGCTAATGAGCATGCGAGTTTTGCCCATTGAACTATGTACAATTAGGCAGTAAATCAACTTTATAAAGTTCATAATTCATATTCCACAGAAACATTTGAGTTAGTGAGCAATAAAAAATAAATATATTATCATTTATTTAATGTCGGTCTATGCAAAAATGTAAAACGAGGTAGGGGATAATAAAAGCAAGGCGAATGCTCAGTAACACATTCTAAAGTTAAGGAAGTAAATAGCGACAAACTCATAGTTCTTGAAAATGATCATAATGTATTGAAATTGTTGCTATGCAGGACCATCATTGGCACGTAACTTATCCTGTTCAATTTTCCAGGAAACAATAATAAATGTATTCGACGTAAAAAATTACCATTCAGATGTACTTATTTGTATTAGTATTGCCAATATCTCAAGTCGCATGTATGATGTAGTAGTACTACTTATTTAATTTATTTGTTGCTTTATATATGTTTACAATCATATCATTTCATTAATTAATCATTTAAAATTGATAATTGTAGGTATTATAATAATATATATAAATATTTTAAAGCATGTCTGATTTTGAATAGTACCGTATTTTATTGTTGTATTGAAAATAGTCAAAAAATTGTATGTATGTATAATTTTAATTATATGACTTTTAATTTTGTGTGTATTTCATGAACATATAATTAAAGGTCATAATGGTCGATCCAGAATGAAATTGGGCAGCCTCGGCGAAGCCACGGTGTTTAACCCATTCGGAATCGACCTTTATTTATTAAATTGTAATTGCTGCTATGTCGAACTTTCCCTTCGGGTAACCTCCTCCTCCTATTTATTATTAATCGTGTAATTTTATGGTTCCGTTTTACAAAGAATATATCTAAAAAATTCTAGAATAAATTGTAATTTATATAGTTAAGTATATTACAATAAATGTAATAGCACTAGCTAGACTATTTCCATTCTATTCATTTATATAATGTGGAAAGAAAATTAAGTTTCTTAAAAATGTTGTGGTTTTAACACAGTTTGTTTAAAATATATTACTAAATATACGCTGGAAGGAGATCACTGTTTGATTAAGGTTTCTTGGTTAGTCTTTCTAGGTTATTTGAATGCTTTATATTTATGTTGTAATTACCGGTGAGAGACAATATATTAATCCCCTTTCAGTTACGGAATCAAATGCATTATCTGATATAAATATTTTCATAACTATTTATTCTTAACGCAATCATAAATAAATACTAATATGTCAATTAATCATTACGTAATAAAGGTTTAGGATTATTAAAATAAAGCCATTAATGTACAATATTCATAGCGTATGTAGGTGCAGTATTTACTTACTTTACAATCAAAATGAGGTAAACAATATTTCTTTGGACTACTGTGTTAAAAAGACGCAAACTAAATCCAAAGCTATTAATAATCTATGCTCGAAATCCATTAACTTCCCCTTTTCTGTTTAAAAGTCGTGTTCAAGTATTAATTCCTTAAATTAAGACTATTACTGGGATATTGAGATTTGCACTTTTTATCATTCCTTTGGGATTTTAAAGTCACTAATGACAATACCTACATAATATCAGCAATCAGCACGCAAAAAGCAAAATATTGAATTGTTTGTGACGGATTAACCAATGCTTTGATCATTCTCCAAATTGGGATACCTCATATACCAAAAAATGAAACTTATATGGTTGCCATAAATATTCTGGAATTTGACAACTTACTTTTAAATGCTCAACAAATCTTTTAATCGGTTAATCTCTTCTTTACGTGATTATGTTTCCTGCGTAAGTGACGTATACTCAGCAAAATTGCAGGATAAATTCTTCTCAGTACATTATCATTGGGCAGTGGCATTTTATTTAATCCGCAATGCCATAAAACAAGTACCTCCTTTGATTTAATTAGTCTACCATACTAGGATTAACCTGTATATATTCACAACAAGTACAACTCGTGTTTATCAATTTATCAATTATTACATTGAATTTTTAACACATGTATGTATGAATGTTGGGGTCGCTGGCGCCTCAGCGCTTCAGAAATGGGGTCGTTGGCGCCTCAGCGCCTCAAATGGGGTTGCTGGCACCTCAGCGCCTCAAATGGGGTTGTTGGCGCCTCAGCGCCTCAAATGGAGTAATTGTAAGCAGGGCTGATAATGAGACTGGCTAAATACCCTATTTCCACTTTCTTATTCAAGCATTCGTGGCAGGGAGGCTTATAA
>JAQFYC010006188.1:0-12670 GCA_034694165.1 Tomocerus mixtus | reverse complement strand
CTCCTGAATACAAACTTACGGAAATATTGAATATAACGTATTTTATTAATTTATTAGTGGCGGCGGCGAATTGTCGCCGCGGCGAATTGTCGCCGCGGCGAATTGTCGCCGCGGCGAATTGTCGCACGCGGCGAATTGTCGCACGCGGCGAATTGTTGCACGCGGCGAATTGTCGCCGCGGCGAATTGTCGCGTCACCATATGTACCACATAGTATACGTACATATAATGTTAGGAGGTAGGTAAGTCGTTTAGTAATAGTAAGTGAACGTGGAAGATAAAATAAAATAAAACATGTACGAAAACTAAGTAACACTGGAGAAAGTACGGGAAACTCCGTATGTACATAGATAAAAATACACAGGATATAAAAGAAGATAGATTTATACGTAATTTAGTTGGCTTGGCTTGGTTTTGCATTAGTATACAATTTTACGTACAGATATACTGATATAAATATGTAGTAGGTAAAGGGACATATAAATAGTTGCAGGCAGACGATAGTGATAGTGTGATACTTTCTCAGTTACATGAATCAACAAAAGTAAATCACGAGACCGAAACCCATTTCGCTGAGAATCGCTTTTGCCCTATTCATGTGTAACAAAGTGCTCCTCTCGCACACATACAAATACTAATCCTAAGCGATAGGATGCATAATATTAAATTTAAATTTAATTTAGGTGAAAATGACATTTCCCCGAATTTATTCCGACAAGACAAGTTAGTGTTATTGATTGCACCGACAGAGGAGAGAAAAATTCTTGGGAAAGAAGAAGTTGTTCCATAGGCGAAAAAAATGACAGTTGAGTTGGTGTGGTGCTGGAACTGGAGCTCAGCTGGAAATGAATGGAGTATGAATAGATGGATGTGAGAGAGATATTTTAAGAAGTTGAAGTTGAATGAAACGGGCCTATGGCGTGGTCTGGTCCGGCCTGGCAGGGTTTGGCATGGTCTGGGATACCCGCATAGTTGGAGGTTGATTGGGAGTAAGTAGCATAGTTAAGTTTAGATAGAGAAAGCGCAATGACTAAACTAAACTACAGGCTTCTTTCTACTACTTTCTACTTATACTAACTGAAGATCCAAATCCATTGCAAGTCAAGACAAGGAAAAGTATAAGCAAGATTCCTCCATCACCCCAACACAAAAGTACAAACAGTTTCTCATTTAACTCAATAGTTTACTCATTTGTTGTGTCGTTCCCAACGTATACGTACAGATACACACATAGTCTGCTCTGGTCCTTGTATTTGTCCAACTTTCCGTTGGCTCTTTGGCAAACCACCAGAGCAGAGCAAAGGAAAGCAACTGCTTTTGTTCAAATATAAAACCCTAACACAAACTCCTTTTACTACAATATAGCATAGCTGTCTTGTCTGCAGTATGTATGTGTGGTTAGGTTTGCTTTACAAAGTACTAAGTTTCTTAGTTTTTAGCTACTTGAGCTCATGTCGGTATGTTATGTAGTTTAGTTTTGCTTAACTATACTATAGAACACATAGTTAGTACTGATACTTATTAGACTATAGGATAACTCAGGTCTATATGCATGTATAGGAAAAGAAATAGAGTTATTTGGTTGTTGAAGCAGTTGACTCGTCTGGAAAGTGTGGTTCCTTCAGTTGAGTAGGAATGTAGTGATAGAAAAAACTCCCTAAAGAAAAGATTGCACTTGATCCTTTGGAAGAAAGAAAAAGGAGAAAAAGTAAAAGGAAAGAGTTTCCTGCTGCGCTCACCGACAAGCCCACCCCGTCACTAAATCTTCTATAGGAGGGAAATTAAGAGCCCGGATCCAATCTCACTATTTTCCTTTAGTCTTTATACTTCATACCTATATTACGGAAATGCTCAACTGTTCTAGTTTCCAACTATGGAGAGGTGACTACAATACAGACCAAAGATAGTGATAGTACTATTAAAAAACATGTATACTTAGGTGCATTTATATACTAGGTTATAGATACATAGTTATTAGTATTTGTATTAGTAATGTAAACGTAAGGTGTAAGCTGTCCGTGGAAATAAGTAGGTAGCTATACTCATAGTATAGTAGTAAGTATGTGTCTAAAGACAGGGACGGGAAGTCATCTCGATACTAATACTGCTAGTAATAGCAATATCAATTCAATATCTCACTCATTCTCTTAGAGTTAGATTAGTACTCCTTCTTTCGTCAGCTAAGGTATAATGGTGAAAGTGACTCCGGCTAGGTTTGGCCTTTTCCTACTCAATACTACACACATTTTAATGTTTCCTATTACTGTTACATCTTCAGATAGCATTAGGATTGACGAAACACCTTGTGTTTTCTAAACCATTTAAACCTTAGTGTTATTACTGGGAGACTTCCTTCGATCAATTCCAACTGCAATGAGAACGGAAGGACTGTCAGCTAGAAAATGGTGCAACCTTTTAATTTTAGTTGAAGCTATACTATAGCAAGGTATTTAGAAATTCGAAAATGCTTACTATGTGGCATTAGCTATTTCTTATCCCTCCTCAATATTGTCCATTGTATAATGTACCTATATATGCCGTAGGTCCAAAGTATCACCTGGAAAAAAACTGAAATGGTCTAGAAATGAGCTCTCAGTTTGCCAAATCTGAGTTATTCGTTGCGAAATATGAATAGTGTTTGCATTCTTTTATTACCTGTATTTCTCTAAGCATCTCAAGGAGATCAGTTTTGCATGTACGTGTTACGATATCTTGCCTAGTTTACCTTAAGAAAAAGTGTCATGAGTGGGAACATGGTACTACGGGACTACATCATATACATAGTAGACAGAAGTATTTGTAGATATCCGTAGGGAAAGAACAGAGAAAAAATGTAAGAAAGTTTTAGTAAAATCGTTCTCTTTGGCTTAAAAACGATAATACGTATTAGGAAACGGGCTGTGGTTGGAGCTTTGGGTAATTAATGTTCAGTGTCATTGGCACTCATGCTTTCTCATCAGACTTCTGTTTGCAATTGCTTTCTACCCTAACGTCCTACAACTACGTAACTCCTATGCAATGTTTTATTCAGCCTTTTCTGGAATACACAATCGAACGCTTGCTGGAAACGTAGAAGCAGCTAGAACATGGCAGTATTACGTCTATACGGAGCTAACCGAAGTCCTTTCTTGCTTTCTTGTACGGTCGGCCCTGGTTTGATCTGTGCCCTAAGTATCAAAATGAGTTAAGGGCTTCCTTTGATTTAACTCCTCTCTTCGGTTTTGATGGGAACTTTTGCTGATTTTTATCGCTTCTACCATTCATAATTATAAGGGTAGCCCTCTCTGTACACTCTACAACATTAGCCAACTCATTTTATACAATAACTAGTATAACTACCCAATTAAATCGCATGTAATTTAGTGCCTACTGCCTACTCAGTTCCTAACCTTTATATTAAAAATTAATATTGCTATATATTTATGTTACATTGCATGTGTTAAGTATGGATCCATTACACGTAAGGGGTAAGTTCTACATAGTAGATAAAGAACTAATTTTTGGTTTACTTACTTCACAATAAAACAATGTATGTTATACATTATAGTAATGAACATTACTTACCAACATTGGTAAAGTACCTATACCTATAGTCTTAGCTTAATTTACAATGATATTATGACGGCAGGATTACTTCATAAAAATGAAAAAGGATAGTTTCCTAATAGGAATCTGACATTGGATGAAAATAATTCATTTTTAATTGCCTTTTGCAATTACTAACGATAATAATAGAGCTACAGTGCAGTGCAGTGGTAGTAAATTATAGTTTCAACAAAATGCATTTACTTGGAACATCAGATCTGTGTCGATTAAATATAAGGAAAGTTGAGCTGCAAAACAGCTGAATCTGAATAAGGTTAACATTTTATGAGTACTTCAACATTGAGCACATAACAAAGTAAATGTTATTCCATAACTCATGAACAAGTACAGATACTTAGTACAATATAAATTACAATTCATTACAGCAACTGGTATATGTCGTAGGTAAGAGTACATATCCGCAGAATTTTACATTTTGTAGAGGCCACAGTAAAATTTGAGGCAATTACTAATTGCGTTCTAAAAATAATTTGCCTGATTTGAGTTCTAAACAATGAGTTCCTAAAATATCGTGTACTATATGAATCAAACCATAGCGGATGGATTAACTTATACAGTCTCAGCTAACCACTCTATATACAACAATCAGGACTGTTTAAAAAAGTTTAAAGTTTCCCCTAATTTGAATAGTTTAGAAAAGTATTGGTTCGTAAAGTAAAAGTGGATTTTGCTTCAACTTCTGGACTCTAGAGAGACTCTAGACCATATTTATTTATAGAATTCTCCCTTTTAAGCCAATACATTTTGCAAACATATTGGAACAGAAAATTATACAGACTTGCATAATGTTTTATACTGGGTAGTTAATCTTCAGCTTAATTTATACAGAATGTATCAACCAATCGCAGCGGGGAGCAACAAATCTTTCTAAATTAATGCAATCAAATAAATATAAGTTTTTCGCTACATCGGAAATTGGAATTAATAGTCAGGGAAGTATGACGCACGGGTAAGGAAGGATGCGGATCCGGCCCTTTCACTTAAATAAAGCTAAAGATGGGAGAAGATTTGATTTATAAAATATATTAGGCACACTAATAGTTATATAAACTATACCCATGTCCTGATTGTATTTGGTACTCTTTGCTTTAACTTACCTTATGTACTTAATGCAGTATGTACGTATATTACATATCTGAAATAAATATGATAGAAATACAAAGACGAAGTAGAAATTGTTTGATAGGATCACGTAATGTAACTGAAAGTACACACGAACGCGTAGATATTTAGAGCGACATGTGAAAATCAAATGGTATTACCAATAATTCCGTCCATTTTTCTTTTTTCGGATAATCTTGGGTTTGTTCCGGGGCATGTTCAATGTTCTGATCTTCCTTGGCATGGCAATTGCTGGCTGATGTGCTGATGCTCCGGGCCTTCCCTCCCATACTCTACATGGATCTGTGTGGATGTGTAATGTGTACACACAACTTTCTCCTACTCTTACTCGGGACTTTACTTTGCCATGGAATTGGATTGAATTCAACGGAATTGGTTGCATGACCCGGATGGATGACTTTGCTCGCTCTATGTCTACGTCTGTCTACGTACGTGTCATCATGTGGTTTCCTTTACTCTCATCTTCTCCAACTCGCCGCTTTCCTTACGTCCCTTCTTCTTCGTGCTATGGCTTCGTGTCGTGACTCAAACTCAACTGGAATGCGAATGTGGATTGTGCAGAATTATTTCACCGAGTGATTCTCATGTCGGGATCAGCCCTGTCACCCCTTGCTGCTGGTTTGTCAAACGGCAAGGACTTGGCCAAGAGTTTTGCCTCGAGAGTCAAGTGCCCTATGGAGCCCCCTTCCAACATGCTCCACTGTCTCAGACAGGTTCCTCTACAGTATTTCCTGCATTCAGAGGTAACCAAACCACCAACCACTCATATCATCTTCACATCTTATACTTAGTATGTACTGCAATATGCTCCAGATATCCAATTCCTATACTTTAATATGATTTCCTTTAACTCTCGTCAACTTTGTTTTAACTTACTTTGAAAAGACAACATAAGAAAGTGTGTCACTCTCACTCACTCTCCACTTCTCCAGTATGTACAATAGTATTGTATCAGTAGTGTATTACTCTTTCATTCTTTTATTGTCCCCTTCATCTAATGTAATATAAAATAATGCCCTAGATTCACTTCACTGAATTCACACTCAGTTTTCAACTGTCAAGCTGAAAACGCAGTAACAAGACCATTGCTTTCTTATTTTTGTCCTACATTTGTTTTTAAAAATAAGCAAGAGATATGCTGTAGATATCAAAACACAGTTGATAATGTTACTCAATTACTAACTTTCTACCCGGCGAATAGTATATGTATACGGAGAACTAAATGACACGGTCTCCCGTCTTTTTATCCCCCGTGCCTTTTCTTCCCGCCTCAATTTATTCCCCATTATTTTCATCCTCGGCATCTTTTCCTATTTGAAACAGCTAAAAAAGTTTTGTCTACATCCTTAGGATGTGATTAGCATTCTAAATTGTTTTGATTTTCTTTCCTCTACATTAGATATGGAACTACTTTGGACCAAGTGATGATGGTATTGTAATAGAAAGCGGTATTAGAGAAAATATTCTTCGAGATCGACTATCTCATTATCCCCTTCTCTTCGGCGTGGCCAAGCAAGAATTCTTACCTTTTTTGACTGACCAGGATGCAGTTTATGGATTAGAGACTGAACGAAGGAGAGAATTGCTCAAACAGTTTATCGACGGATTTTATAGGTAAGTGAAAGATGAAATGAATTATTGTAGGTGCCTAATTTATTAACATATGTATGGTAACTCATAGGTAAAGGAGGAAAACAGCAATCTACAATATTAAGAATTAGACATAGTACCAAAATATGTGTTTAAAATTAAACTATTTATTTTAACTATTTTACTTTAAAACAGGTATTTACAGTTAGGAAGCATAAAAAGCGACTGATTAGACATTAGTTACTAATATACTTTTGTAACATCTGTTGTATATGTACAAGTATAAAAGTACAATAGTAATGCGATATTATTAGCTATAGGAAGGCAGTTAGAGTAGAATTAAATAGAACCTCGTTTCTAAGTACTGAGGTTGTATAAAAGTTGGTAGCTTTAATACCTAAGCTTATGCCATAACAGTAAGTATAATATATTAATTTAAAGAATTTCGTTTCGTCTATAGAAAGCCCAATGCCTGGAAGGAAAGGAAAGTATGATAATGATAGTGAGTGAGCTAATAAGATTGTGCAAAGTGAGAGGAATCCATTTAGTATTAATAGTTGTGGGTGCACACAATGTTAAATTAAGTCTGAAAGGAAATTGTAACGTAATGTAATAAAGTGACATGGTTGGCTTTCGTATTATTTGGTTTATGATGTGTGTGGATTACTTATATGTGCAGCGTCCATAGAAGTGAAATACTGGCAGCAGCTATTCACGAGTACACGGATTGGGAACGACCCGTCCAGCACCCCATAAGTGTCCGAGATGAAACATTAGATGCCCTGGCAGATGCTCAAGTGAGTAAATTACTTTTACCTACGCTACTCCTATAACCAACATAACACTCTCACGATACATTCCTATCTGTATAAGTAACAGTAGCACTCATGCTATGTATAAACTATCTGCAGTATATAGATTAGTTTTTTACGCATATGTCCAGATAGTACGTAAACTGTAACTCTAACACTAGTGTAATGCTATCATCAGTAACAAGACATAGAGATAGTTCTCCCTTCTTCCAATTCCAATCTGGAGAAAAAAGCAGACCGCAGAACAGAACACTATACAGCACAGTATTGACCAGAACCAGACCCCAGACCACTCCACTCGGTTCTGTATTTCTTTGAGCCACGTCACGTCACGTTCAGATTTTAGGTTTCCTTATTACCACTATACCTACTTAGTTGCCAGTTCCTCGGAAAAAAAATAAAACGGGGGAAGAAATCACACGAATGCAAAGGCTAACTTGTTTTATTAATTTGCTTTTAGTTAATCGAAGAAAAATTAGCTGGGAGAAAGGCTGGAGAAAGTTTTTATAGTGATAGAATGTTAAAATTGTTATATAATTGCTATACTATTTGACGCAATGTGCTCCAGCGCTGCACTCGACTGTATATAAGAAAATTCATTGTGGGAAGAATGAAAGTGGAGGTTGTAAGATGTAATTGTATGTACTCATCCTTCCCTACTAGTACTGTACGAGGAAAATAAGTTTTTTTGGCCCTATCTGAAAATCTCAATCACATCTTCCACTTGACGACTTGGAGCTGACTTGAGACTCACTCATTCCACTCGACTTGATTGAGATTGTGACGGTTTTTATCCTCGTGAGTGTATGTAGCTATATTTATGCTCATAGTTAGTAACTCAGCCTATACTACACATAGTTGGCAAAAATAGGAAAGTTGATACATACTAGTGTAGATAAGAGATGCTGTGTTTGGCCTAGCACTGCTGCTGTAGTAAGTAAGTGACTAATCTTAAGTAGTGTGGAGTCACAGGCTCAGGCTCCAAGATTTTTTATCCATTAGCTCCCTCTTCTTTCCCCTTTCCTATCTTTACATTACATTACATTAGAACTAACGGAAAAGTATGAAGTAAAAGAGATTGTCCTGTCTGTTTGTGGATATTGAGGAAAAACTTGGCTGTACGTTGGTTGTACTCCTTTTTTATGTCGAGGAGTAGCTACGTAAGCATACTGGACGTACATCTTATACTTATCGTTAGTAGTCTACGTTGTAGTTAGCTAACTAACTAACCACTTTCCACCATATGTATTTAGTAAACAATTTTGCCCACAAATATTAGTTACTAGCATATATGTATTGCGTATACCGTATACACATAATAAGGAAGAGTGCAAATACATCTCAAAGTATGCCTTATTGTATATTACTTACGCACTACTATATACCCACCTCGAAATGCAATGGAACCGCATTGCGGAAATCATTATGCTAATCTAAAGATAAGCTACTGTCTACAAATATTTACTATCACTGCTCACTGAGCCTGGAGCCTTCATAAGTGTTCCAAGAAAGAAAACTCGAGAAGTGAACTGCTCTTGACACGAAATCTCCTCCACAGATCATAATTTACTATAAAATAAAATCCCTTAAGTGAAAATCTCCCAAGTGACACTTACTCTAGCGAGAGAAAGACAAGGACAGGGCTTTTATCCTAAGTTCTCAGTTTGACTTATAATATAATGAACATTTTATATGTTTACAAAAAGGTAGGAGCATCTCCCACTACCTTAATATATTCTGAGTTATTCAGGCTCATTTGAATACAAGCTTTAAATGGCATACTCCTGTAGTTATTACTGCTTTACTTGTTTTACAGTCCTATATAGTACAGCAGTATAAAGCAATTTTCGCACAGGAGTAGCTACATTATGAATGTGTATAGTGCATACTAAGCTAGTTTTGAATGGGCCATAATACTAAATACACACGCATACGCCAAAGAACGGTTTGTTATTCATTCCAAAACAATTCACGACTGAGAAACTTTAAATTCAACAATGCCAGGGATTTAATTGTTTTAAATGGAACAAAAATATTTGTTAGGAAGTAAAGAATCTTAAAGAACAGATTTTTTAAATAACTTTTATTATATAACTCAGGATGGCCTAATTGCTGACACTAATCATTGGGTTATTTCTGGAACAAGTCAGGAGGCCCCTTTCTTTGGCCGTTGGTGAATTGAATACTTTTGTGTGCTGTATTGTATTGAAATTATTTGCTTATTTATTTTGATTAAATTAATTAATTACTGAACATTTTATTGAACTTTCTCCATGTATACTTTCACCACTATGTTATACGTCATAATAGGCCATATAGCCAATGCCCTCTCTTTGCTTTCAACTGAGGGCAAGTACCAGTGAGTGCGAGTGTTAGGCAGCCGATAATAACACACAATAGTACTATTGTCTATTTATTTTTTAACTATCAAACTAAAATTGTTAAACCGGAGACAATATTTAACTTTTACTATTTCGAGTTTCAATTAGGGAGGTTTTCTTTTTATGGAAATTTACATTGTAAATTTAGGAAGGCTGAAAACAACTTTGTTAACCAATGTTTCTCTTCAAATTTTTGGTATGGCAATGTGACAGTATAAAGTATACAATATACCAATCGTCAATCGGAGAGTATAAGAGGGGAAGGAAATATAAGCACACAAAAAATGACTGTCAGGGGCTCACAGTACAGCTTTTAACAGTAACTTTGCTCGGTGGGGTACGGGGACTGTTTAGCTGTATTATGGTTCCAAGTTTTTATGTAATATTATTTTATTATTTCATTTAAATTTTAATTCCATTAAATTAATAAATACCAACACATTTACGTCGTTCCTAACAAGCTGCTACTTAAGACCATTGAAAGAACATTTTGTGTTACAGAAATTATATTTAAAATTTCACATTGTGAGAAGGCTTTAAAATAACAAAAAATCGAGCACAATGGAGTACAAGTACAAGCCTTATGTCCCTGACTGCCATTTTCAAAAAATATTATTTAGCCAATATATTTACTATTGAAAACAAATTGTGTAGTCACAATTTGATCTCCTTGTTGTGCAACTTTGAACAAAGTGCCGCAAATTTAATTTCGAGAATTTTCCAGATCCCTTACTTTTAGGTGAGCTAGTGATATCATCTGTTAATATAGGTAAGTATGTATATATTTGGTGGTGGGTGGTAGCTAGTAGGTAGCTATCGATGTCGTTGAACAGCAGGGCAACACATAGATCTTTGGGAAGCCCTACTATTACTTATCTAAATCTACAATGATAATAGATATGCATATCACAACTGGCGAGTTAAATGCTTGAAGCTTATTCAACTGAGATTGGGAACTGGGAAATTATATTTCGGCAAGAAATTAGACGTACTATATTATTTAATATTTATAAATAATGATTCAAGATAGATTCAAGATACACTTTAACAACAGATGTTATTGTATGATAATACCATTTAACACTTTAGACTTTACACTCAGTGAAGATGAATCTTATTTTGGAAACTCCAACTTTTGTCGTAAGAATCTTCAACATTTTCACACGTCATTGAAACCTACAATACATTTCTTAGCACATCATAAATCATAACTGTCAGAAAAAAAGTCCCACAATTAGTTATCCGTTAATGAATGCACCCATGAACAAGTAATACGTACCTATTTACATACTTCACTGAAATATAAAGCGATACAATGATACTAAACGTTTCCATTTAGAATGCTTGAACTCTGGCCCGTTATAATCAACCGTAAATCTAATATTTGCTAACAATGTGGTAGTAATGCAAGATCATCAACAAAATATTTAATGTGCAGAAAGTGAGCAATATTTACAAATTATTATATATTCATGTTATACTTTTAATAATTAAATGGCGAAAATTTTACGAATATATTATATTGTTTCCAAGTATTTGTATTTGATTAAATTGTTCATCGAACTTTATCGGGTAAATATTTTAAAAATTAAGGATTTCGTCAACACTTGTTCAAAAATGAATGCAAGTGCAAATACAGACTTCGAAATGGAATTGGCAAAATCTGGACTTGTACCAGTATTTTGCAACACATAAATTAAGAGTATGCCGAAACAAAATAAACCGTTGTAAACGAATGTAACAAAGAGGGAACATAAAAGGTTGAACCGTTTAAGAGCTACAATTGAATTAGGTTAACACAATTAAAAAATGTTGAACGGTTTAAAAGTTACAATTGAATTCGATCTGGCTATGTTATTGTGCTCCCAGGGATTTTGTGCTTTCTTCACCTTGGTTATAGTGATGACAGACAGACTGAGTCAAGTCTTTCCATGGAGAGCGAACTATGTTCCCTCTCAATAATGTTACAAAGTTATATTTTATTTTAACTAATTTTCACTTATCAATTTTATATTAATGACGTTTAATAGCTTTTAGCGAAAAATAGTTCTGACATTTCGATGTATTCGTAAATACATTGGCTTTAATTATGTATGCTGTTATTTGAATATTATATTACCAGAAAAAGCTCTGGTTTCAAAATTATTTTAAAGGTAAATACATAGGGAAGCATGCAATGACAATAGTAATAATGTAATCATACTACATTTTTGTTGACTACAGAGCAAGCAACTCAGCAACTCAGTCAGTAAGTAGTTGTAAGTAGGTGGAATAAACACATTGGACTTTGCTTTCTTTCCTTCTCTCTCACTTCACACGCCACAATACTACATTCTGCTTTGCAATTCTGCTGTACCTACCAAGAAGCGGGATATTCAGTTACTGTTTATCTTTCCAACCCACAACATATCCATAATTGACGTTTAATGTGTTTCTTCCTTCAGATTTTCTATTGCAAATATTAATGCGTTGTTAATTGGACTACTATTTACTGTTTCAGGTGAATAATTATTAATTTTCCTTCTTCTGCTGCTCCACACACACAAACAATTCCTTGCTCTTTGCAGAGATGGCGCACACGGTCTTTGTTTTGATTGTGCAGTAGGTAGAGTAGGTACCTTTCTTCCTTCCTTATTAAGTAGCGAAAGCTACACAGGGTACTGGAATTTAGCAACAGCCGACAGGAAATTAGCCGACAGTCGGTACTGGAATTTAGCAACAGCCGACAGGAAATTAGCCGACAGTCGGTACGCAAAGTTAGCAACAGCCGACAGTCGGGTACGGGAAGTTAGCAACAGCCGACAGGAAGTTAGCTGACGGCCGGGTACGGGAAGTTAGCAACAGGCGACAGGAAGTTAGCCGACAGTCGGGTACGGGAAGTTAGCCGACAGCCGGGTACGGGAAGTTAGCAACAGGCGACAGGAAGTTAGCCGACAGTCGGGTACGGGAAGTTAGCCGACAGCCGGGTACGGGAAGTTAGCCGACAGTCGGGTACGGGAAGTTAGCAACAGCCGACAGCTGGGTACGGGAAGTTAGCAACAACCGACAGGCAGTTATCCGACAGCCGACAAGCACTTAGCACCCATCCGACAGGAGTATAGTAGAGATGCGGATGCGGTGTAGCATAAGTGGGAGACTTTTTATATATTTTTGTAACTTT
>JAQFYC010006187.1:0-12671 GCA_034694165.1 Tomocerus mixtus | reverse complement strand
ATCATAATGAACAGAACTATTAAGGAAGCGAGTATCTTAATTGCTTTAAATTTGACCCACATGGTGACATACATACATACAGACAATAGCTCTACATAAGCCCTGGGTCGGGCTAAAAACATTTTGTAGGATTGTCAAATTAGTAGTTAAGTATCAGAGTCACTCAATTTTTTTGTTTTTTTCCCATTTATACATAAAAACATCATCCTTACATTGGAACAAGGTGTTTATGTTCCGTGTGCCACAATTAAGTAGATAATATTACATTTAAAGATAACTAAATATATTAAGTGATAAGCAAAATAAGAATAGCACTGAATGTACTGATATCAACGTTTAGCATTCAGGGATTTGTAGGTACTTAATTCATACACATAGTAATAAATATAGTATGCCGTAAAAACAGTAATATAAAAATAAAAATAGTTTATTTTGAGTTGGTAAGGTACCGACTTAATTGTTTACCAAATAATGAAAAATGTAGGGTGAAGGTAATAAAATGCGCTATCGTAGACCAGCGTGAAGAAATAACAAAACAAAAAGGTCCAAAAATAGAGAAAATGACTATAATACCTGAAAACACACAAATTAGTCCACCCGGATGGCCTACATGCCTAAATATTAATCAAATACTTGAATTTCTTAAAAATGAAGTTTTAATTTTGACAAATAGAGTCACATCTGAGCACCAACTAAAATATTTCGAAAACTAAGCTATGGTACCATTATCTATTGACACCACGTGATAGCCCTCATAATTTGCCATCGTTTGGCTATCCTCATATTTACAAATGATTGCATGATAATAAAGATAATTAAGTTTATATCTTTTGAATTAATTATAATGGCGAAATACCTTTCTTGGTAGAACGGGAATTCTAATTAAGACAGATTTAAATAAACCATCACACTACTAAATGTATGTGTACTTTATAACCAATTATTATATGGTTAGCAATTAGCATCATACAACGCCAGATGTTGATCCCCGGACAATCCTGTAATCCATGAATTGACAATCAATAAACCAATTTCACTAAATGACTACTAGCATAATGTAACAAAACACAACTGCTTCCTACTTTCAAAACTTTTTAATATGCTTAATTCGCTAAAAAATGTCCTATTAATAATGTTTGAAATATATGTTATGGTATTCAAACTTCAATAATCAAAAATGTTAAATTTTATCAATTTTTTAAATAAAGCACATTTAATACATTTTTAACTTGTTCAACTAAAAAAAAAGCTTATTTATTAATTTATTATGTTTAAGCGTGTCCAGCAGAAATGCAAATAAATGATGCTTAATACTTTTTTGAGTTTCGTTATAATATCCTTTTTAAAGTTGTGGGTCACAAGCACTGCACTGAATTTTCTTTATGCACTAAAATGTAAAAAGTTTCAGACCGAAATTTATATACTTGATGTTACTTGCCAAAATGAAATACCCATTTTTGGGAATGTTTAAATGTTTCTAGTTTAATGGGGAATTAAAAAAAAATAGACAATGAGGATAATTAAGGGTTATATTACATCTTTAATACACACAATAGGAGAAAAATGAAGGTAAATCATGATAAGTGAAATACAATTATATTATATTCGCAATTATTGATAATATCTAATAAATAAAAATTAAAAAAATTAATTTGATGTTTATTTTATTCAATTTATTTATTTTACTGCATACTTTAGGTCACAATTTGTTCAGAACAGTGACAAGTAAGGCAACGCAAATGTAAGCCGCGAAAAATCATAAGGTCTTATCGTAAATTCGCAAATGTTTTGCAATTGTCCAAACTGTGTTTCATGTAATTATATCTCCCTTAAAAATGTAAAAATATTGCTGTCGTGAGCCCCAATTTATTTTATGAAAAATGAATATTGTGCATTCGGTCAACATTTTATAACCACGAGGTGATTGGGGTGAGACAGAGGAAGAAATTTGTGCGTTTTTTACGTTCTGCTGTGAATAAATTGAATGTGTAAGTTGTATATAAGTATCTATAGTTATGAAGATATATTATGTTTCCGTTATTTTATTTTCATTAGTTGGAAAATGCCTACCTCAAAGGGCAATGTTTTATTTGTATTAAAATAAAGAATAATTTAACGATCGATTAGAATTACTTAAATACGTTAAGCCAATATTTTTAAGATTAGTGAAGATAGGTGCTAACGATTAAAAGACATTTCTGTCGACTCAATAATTAATTTTTACCTGGGTTTTAGAAAACTGTTCTACTTAGTCTCACCCTCGACCTTCCAAACTTTGAGAATAGTTCCCAAGAATAATTCGATCCCCATATTCGAAGTGTCATATAATAAACATTCCTTGAAAGTGCCTAAGATAAAATACTCCTCATTCAAAATAGGTAAAAACAATTTATTAATTAAATAGTGTTACTAAATAATTTTGACAAATTTAATAAAAATAACAATTTTCACGGTACAGTTACAATTGTCACCAAAACAAAGTTCGTTAAAATAATTACAAATTACAATAAACAAGTATACAAGAAAAATTATTATGTAAAATTTATTTCAAGATGTTAATTGACAAGACCATGTAGGTAACTCCCATCACGTAATATAACGTTTACTTAATAATATATTTTGTATAAATTTTCTTTTTTCATATTTTATCAGCCAAATTAATATGGCAATGTAACTAACCTCAAACAAGGAAATTGTCTATTAAAATTGTGTATAAATAAATATAACTAAATAACTAAATAATTTGACAGAAAGAAGAAAAAATAAATGAGCAAATATTGATTTATAACTAGACTCTATATACCCCTACTCCCTAAACCATCTGCTTCCACGTGCCCCACTATCACCAAAGGCCATCCAGTCTTCCATAATATTGTTCGGAAGTTTAAGACTAACTGGTTTGAAAATTGGACGTTGAAAACAGATCCTTCTTGTGTGACAATTTTAACAGCATTATGTGTTCTTATGTTCATAAATATAATAATACAAATAATATATTACAATACAATGGAGAATGATTTATATTATTAAAATAGTAAATCATTATATCAGTGAAAGAAATAATAGATTTGCTTTCTTATCTAATATTTGAAACGACGTAGAATGTATTTAACTTAATTATTTATTGGTAATCAACTGTGAAAAAAATTAATGTAGAGGTCAAGAGTCAAGATCAGCAGACATCGCAAAAACTTATAAACATAATATAGTTCTAAGAAGTAATGCATCTGCTTTTTTATTTTATGTTTGAAACGACGTAGAATGTATTTACATTAATTATTTATTGGTAAGCAACTGCGAAAAAAATTAATGCAGAGGTCAAGAGTCAAGATCCGCAGACATCGCAAAAACATAATATAGTTATAATTATACATCAATGTCAATGAATTGCAAAAGTCTTATTATCATTAACTTAGCGGCAGTCGTTGCACACACACAACTGGAATTCCTTTTATTAAGAAATCAAAATTTAAACTTAACATGGGTAAAGCCCAATTCTTCGTTTTTAGTATTTGGTTTATATTTCATCTTATTTACCAAATTTCCACTGAAACTACGAGCTCTAAAGATATTCTGTCCATTAATTCAATCAAGGTAAGTAATAATTAATGTTTATCATTTAAATGTAAAAAATAATTAGCGAAAGAGAGGTTAAAATAGTTGAACATTTCCTAGCAAAAAACGACAAACTAATTTGTAATGAAGATTTTAATCCCCATCTACGTTTATTATGGAGATCTGAATGGTAAATTAGCTTATATTAGGCAAAATATGTATAAACATTCATTGTTATTTAAAGAGTCCTAATAAACCAATTATTAACGAACTTGCAGAAGACGTGGAGTAATCGTATCAAGGATGGTCCTTCACAATGCAGATTGTGGCCTGATGGGAAAGTTCCATTTGAAATTGATTCGACTTTAGCTAGCACCATTAAAGGTTTCATCGATGATGCAACAAATGATTTCCATAACAAAACTTGCATCCGTTGGGTTCCTCATCAATCCGAGGAAGCTTTTGTGTATTTTGCCAAAGATATTGACAGGCTGATTAATAAAACTGAAGAGTGTTACACGGGAGGACGGAGAATAGCAATTGTTGGAGAGGAGTTCAATAGAAAGGACATTCTTCGTCAAATGGCTTACATTTTAGGACTGGGGGACGAACATTTGCGAAAGGACAGAGATGAACATATTAAATTGCGATGGTCTAATTGTACAATAGGAGAGAAATATCCTCATCTAAATGGTGGTGGCTTCTACGACTATCAGAGCATTACGCATCCCAATTGCGATGAAAAAGATTGTATAAAGCGTAATTATTACTACAGTTGTGGTTGGCAGACAAGTCTGAGTGTCTTGGATTCCAATAAGTTAAATGAAATGTACAATTGTAATGGTAGGAAAACAAATGTTATAACTACACTTTATATCTTAATTAACTAGTGACTAAAATGGACCAAACGATTTAATTGTTCTTTTATGTGTCCCACAGGATGTCATTCGCTTCGCTTCCAATTCCCCATTCAAACTGACTTTAATGAGAGTTCGTTGGTTCCTGTATTTGAAAACGCACACGAGAATAGGAAGCATATTTGCAGAGTGCAACGTTTCGACTTTGTTTTAAGTGGCAGAGGAAATGTGAAGACAGGAGAGTGTCACTACTTTTTTGGTTGGCCACAAATGGCAACAAAAAATGTCCAATTTTTAACGAATCCCCAACAAACAAAAATTCAGTGGATGCCAAGAGGAAGTGACTTTCCCGAAAATTCGATACCAGGAGCATATGGCTACTTAGGTAACCCCTTTTACATTGCCAGATGTGCAGAAGAGCCCCAATTGGGAGAATCTGTTGTACCAGAGCACATGTACGATTTTAAAACACTAATGCATATGTATAAAGGATTGAATTCATACGAAACTTGCTCCTCCTTTGACATTTTATCATGTTCTTAAGTCTATGCAAGAACCATCCTCAATCCACAATAATACAACATAGCTTAGGATATGGAATTTTTAAAACTGCAATTATTTGAAAGACAGCATGGGAAAATTAATGCGTTACAGAATATTCCAATCCAATGTACTCACCAATTGCCATACTTTGGCGTTTCTGAAATAAATTACTAATAATTACTGGCAACTTCATATATATGACTAGCGACTGTGGGGTTATATGTAATTGAAAAATGAAAAATGGAAATATAAACACTTCTGGAAATGCACTAAATTCAGCACTAAGCTCTTATTTTCATAAAACCTATTGCATAACAGCTTTGTAAATATTGTAAACATCTTTGAACAAAGGTAATTACATTATATATTATGTAAGTAATGTCCAATAAACTCTGATGGGCAGGCTAAGGTGGGTACCACTGAAACAGGTTCCAATTTATATTTACAGGTGGCGAGATTATGTAACCTTTTAATAGTGTTAATATAACACGTGTATGCTATATTAACTCTGTGATGCTTGATATCCTATAAATAGAAAGTAAACAAATTAATTTGATGTTTATTTTATTCAATTTATTTATTTAATTACATACTTTAGGTCTCAATTTTAAAAACAGTGCAGTGATAAGAATACCAACGTAATTATACAATTGTCCAATTGTGGTCAATACCCCAATTTCCACTTTTTCTATTAAAATGCAGACAAAGTATAAAACCAATGACAGTGCAGAAATATATTCATTATGATATTTCAGTAAGCATTGAAGTTGTCCATCTTTTCTTCTTGTACCTTCTTGTGTGCCAATTTCATCAATATTATTTGTTCTTGTGTTAATAAATATAATAATGCAAATAATAAGTATATTATAATAGTATTAATTTAGAATAATTTATATTCTTAAAATAGTAAACCATCATACACCATCGAGAGAGATAAAAGTATATTATGTGAAAAATATATATATTTGCATTCTTCTCTAATGATTGAAACGACGTGGAATATTTTAGATTAATGATTTCTTGGGAAGCAACTGCGAAAAATATTATCGGCGATTTCAGCAGCCAGAAGACTTACGATAATTAATATATCTAAGCAAAAGTTACACATTTAAAATTATTCAAATCCGACCATACACTAAACACAATATCTAATTATTAATTATACAACTGTAACAACACTTGCTATCATTATAACGAGCAAGAGCAAATATATGCCAAATGCTTTTCTGCAACACATAAATGTCCTCATGCAGTCTTAAACAAACTACGTCGTAGACTGTATTTAGATTAATTATTTCTTGGTAAGCAACTGCGATAAAGATTATCGTTGAGGTCAGCAGCCACGCCAGAAGATGTTGCAAGGACATATTTCTAATTCTACGTCAATGTCAATCAATTGCAAGAGTCTTTATTAGTATCTTAGTGGTTGTCGTTGAACACACTAAAATGCAATTCTGTGTATTAAGAAATAAAAAAAGTAAAGATCAAGTAATATGGGCAAAGCCCAAGTTTTCGGTTTTGTTATTTGCATTGTCTTAAATCAAATTTACCACATTTCAGCTGAACCTTCGAATAATTACTTGCACTCCAAAGACAGTCTATCGTCTAATACAATCACGGTGAGTAAAAATGTAAATGCAGAATTATAAATTGTTTACATTTTTGAGTTTTCTAATTTTAATTTGTCTGGCTGTCATTTATTTTGAAAATGAAATGAAACGATAAGAATATTTATCAACACTGTTACTTTATTATTTATCAAAATGTTGGAAAGTGTTTATTTGTATTCCGTTAGGTACTAGCATAATTGTTATTAACATATAATTGGTCCTCCAGAATGCAAATTTTGATAGCGGAGAGATATTGCCTGGAAGATATAAGCGGGATATCAATGCTGACAAAATTTTCGTCGAAATTAATCGCCTATACGACAAAATTGACGAACTTAGCAGCCAACTGGAACAAGTAGAAGAAAATAGAAAAAAGGAAATACTTACTTTGGTAACTAATTAACTAATTGGACACATTAAACAATTGTTTTCAAAAATACTGAAGAAAGCATTTTTGTCGTGACTTTTGAAATTAGACAGAAGGCGCTAAGAATGCTCAAGGGATCATTGAAGGAAAGCTATTTAAGTTTGCAGCATTACTCAACAAAGTTGAACAGGTAATATTTAATTTTAACAAGTGCACCGTGACCGGAAAGGTTTCCCCTTACATATCTAATTACATAATTAACATATATGTACCGGGTAGTCGAAGAATATTAGACCGCGCATTTTGTTTGTTATACATTCTTTTATCAACGCGGTAGTTTATTTTATTCTCTGTAGGACAAAATTACAATGGATAGCAAACTTGGCGATATGGATGCAAAATTTAACCTAATTGAAGAGTTGGTATCAAAAAAATTCAATGAGTGTCTCAACACAATTAAAGAGGTTAAAATATTTTAATTTTTTATTACAGAAAAGAGAATATCATTACATTTGTATTTACACTAAGGAACAAGTTAATCTTTAACGAAATTATGAATTCATTTTTCCCAATTAATAGATATTATTTTAAAAGTTGTTTTTTACATTATTTCCTTTCAGCATGAAGAGGTGGGAACAAGAAGACAAGGCATCGTCGAATTAAATATTAACAGAATTGAGGGATCCTTTTCAAATCTTACAAATATATTTTCAGCTGAAATTAAGCAAGTAATAACAATATTAATTTTTATTTTAATCACTTCACCACAATGTTTCAATTTGCAAATTGAATATCTGTAAAATTAATGTTTATCGTATACACGTAAGAATTAATTAGCGAGAGAGAGGTTAAAATAAGTAGTATAGCTTTTACTAACGGAAAACAACAAACAAATTTGTAACGAAAATCTTAATCTCCATTTAATATGTATCGCCGTATACAACATCAATTCGTCTGGGCTGTCTGTATGTGTGCCTGCCAGTCCTTCCACGCCATAACTTTCGGACGGTTAAACGCTTTTAAATTATGTCTTCGCTAGTCTATAGAGTAGTTTCTCCATAGTAGTACCCTCAGTTTTTAAAACAATATGGCAGGTGGGATATTGTTGGAATGCTGTTGACGAAAGGAATCCGAATATAAATCTCAATTTACCCCATATATGGAGAAATGTGAGATTTTGTGGGAAAACTTCCGATAAAAGTCTACTGGCGATACCCATTGCCAAATGGGTATCGCCATTTGTAGTGGTCATTACTATGTTTTTAACAATATTTGTTTCAGAATGAAGAGGTGGGATCAAGGAGGCTCGGCAACTTCGAACTAAATATAAATAGAATGGAGCAATCCTTTTCAAATATTACCAAAGAAATTTCAACTAAAATGAAAGAAGTAATAACAATACATGGCTTTACGTTTATTTACACTAATTACTTAAGTCCAATGATTAAACTCTTGAATTCTTACCAAAATAATCAATTAATTTAAATAATTTTTCTATTTACATGAAAGAATGACGTAGCGTTTTCCAAACGGTTTGTTGACATTGAGGAACAAATCAGCCAAATTCAACAAAGGATTTGGAGTAATCGTATCAAAGATGGTCCTTCACAATGCAGATTGTGGCCTGATGGACAAGTTCCATTTGAAATTGATTCGACTTTAAGTAGCAACATTAGACGTCTCATTGATGAGGCAATAGATGATTTCCACAACAAAACTTGCATCCGTTGGGTTCCTCGTCAATCAGAAGATGCGTTTGTGTACTTTTCAAAAACAAACAACCGTGTGATTAATAAAACCGAAGAGTGTTATACGGGAGGAAGAAGAATATCAATTGTTGGAGAAGAATTCAATAGTAGAAAGGAGGTTCTTCGTCAAATGGTCTACATTTTGGGATTGGGGGACGAACATCTTCGAAAGGACAGAGATGAACATATTGAATTACAATGGTCTAATTGTACAATAGGAGAGAAATATCCTCATCTAAATGGCGGGGGCTTCTACGACTATCAGAGCATTACGCATCCCAAATGTTCTGCGAAGGATTGTATAAATGATAAATATATATTTGCAGGCACTTGGGAAAAGCCTAGTTGTGGTCACCAGACCAGTCTGAGTGTTTTGGATTCTAATAAGTTGAATGAAATGTACAGTTGTAATGGTAAATATATTATATTATATCTATCTTATGACATGACATGCAAGGCCGGACACAGAATTAATATCCCAAACGTATTGAGATTAGTAATCCTACAATAGTAATATTGATCAAAATCGCTACAATGCATTCTTTACTTGCTAAGGCACGTTGATGAGCATTTCACGATAAAAAAATTAGCCAATTTTACTCAATGTAAACTCCCCTCCTGGTCTAATCGGTTTTTTTGAGTGCGCGGAAATCCTAAACTCATTTTTTGCTATAATTTTTCGCGCAATTTTAAATATGTATGTTTTAAGGCTTTATTTTACCTGGAGGCGCGAAATAATTAAAATTTGCGGTACTTTAAAATTTTTAACCACTACTGTAAATCATTTGCCTAATTGGGATATTTCGCTGCCACTGGTTGTTGATAAAATTACACAATGAAATTGTTTTATAACCCTTGAATTTAATGTTTTTGAACCGGGTATTTTGAACAAAATTTACATCTGCGTCCGGCGTTAATGACATGGTGACTAAAATGTGATCAAAATAATTTAATTGTTCTTGTGTCTGTCCCACAGGATGTCATTCGCTTCGATACCAATTCCTCGATCAAATTGGCTTTAATGAGAGTTCGTTAGTTCCAGTATTTGAAAACGCTCACGAGAACAGGAAGTATATTTGCAGAGTGCAACACAGCGGATGGGTTAGAATTGGCAGAGGAAGTGTGAAGACGGGAGAGTGTCATTACGTGTTTATTAGGCCAAGAGTGACATATGAAAATGTCCAATTTCTAACGAATCCCCAACAAACAAAAATTCAGTGGATGTCAAGGGGAAGTGGCTTTCCCAAAAATGCAATTCCAGGAGGATATGACAAGGAAGGTACCTCCTATTACATTGCCAGATGTGCAGAAGAGCCTCAATGGGGAGAATCTGTTGTAGCAGAGAACATGTTCAATCATGAAACGTTAATGCATATGTATAAAAGAGATGCTTCAGGCAATCGTTGCTCCTCCTTTGATATTTTATCATGTTCATGAAAAGTGTATGCAACAAACATCACTATTCTCAATCCACAATAATACACCAGTGCGCGGGAAATTAAAAAAAACAACAATTATTTGAAACATTAAAGGGTTACGAATATTTGAATTTAATTACTAAATTAATTACTTGCAACTTCATTTATACAAATTTCAGTAAGATTAATAAAAAACGCCATCCCGCCTATTTACTTCATATTCATACTACTTATTTCTGAAGTACATTTTTCTCACTTTAAAAAGCACGGGGGATGCACACTGGTTTGTAAAATATGTCAGTAATTTTGCAGATTATGTTGTATGAGACAGTTCATTTGCATGTATTCAACTTAAATTTAATTGCAAATTAAAAAATGTTAAAACATTTAATGTTTAATAAATAATCATAATTTAAAATAATTCTTTATGAGTATTAATTTCTATTGGCGCAGAATATAGGTAATTCATTAAACCAGAACAAAAAGCAATGATAACAATAACTTCAAAGTCACAAAACATACAATAATGCAAGGACTTAAACAACTTGAGAGAGCATTTTTGATACGAATTTTGACGTTGATATAACATTGCATTCTAGTGCGATAGTCTAGTCTAGTCTTATTTGTTCATATTTTATCAGCCAAACTAATACAGTAATGTGATAATATAACTTACACCTCAAACGAGCAAATGGTCTCTATTACATATATATAAATAAATGTGCAATTTTTATATCTGAAGACTTAAAAAGTATAACAGAAAGAAGAGAAAATAAATGAGCAAATATTTTCCTCTACATCTTCCTACTCCCAAAACATCTGTCTCCCCGTCCACCACCACCACCAGAGGCCATTGGGTTGTGTGACCATTTTATCAAAACTATTTGCTCCTATGTTAATAAATATAATAATGCAGATAGTATATAATAATAATTTAGAATAATTTATATTATTAAAATAGTAAACCATCATTTCAACGAGAGACATAATAAGTAACGTATAAATTGAGAAACATGTTTGCTTTCTTATCTAATGTTTGAAACGACGCAGAATGTATTTAGATTAATTATTTCCTGGTTAGCAACTGTGAAAAAGATTAACGTAGAGGTCAGGATCAAGATCAGCAGACATTGCAATAACATATTATTTAGTTCTAGTTCTACTTCAATGTCAATGAATTGCAAAAGTCTTATCAGTAACTTATTGGCAGTCGTTGCACACACACAACTAGAATTCTGTTTATTAAGAATTCAAAAGTTAAAGTTAACATGGGCAAAGCCCAAGTCCTCGTCCTCAGCATTTGGTTTATGTTTCATTTAATTTACCAAATTGCCACTGAAACTACGAGTTCTAAAGATATTCTGTCCATTAATTCAATCCAGGTGAGTAATAATCTAAAACAGATTTTCAAGATGTTGAAAGTCTTTTGTTTTGCTCTATATTTAAATTAAAACCTAAAATACAAACAATGGAATAAGAATATATAAGCATTTAGAGCAGCATTCACTTGTTTTTCCACACAAACTTGAATATAATTGTGTTATTAATTTATATATTCTCCAGAATGTAAATTCTGATAGTGGAGAGATATTGCCTGGACGAAATAAGCGGGATGTCAATGCTGACAAGATCTCTGTTGAAATTAATCGCCTGTACGACAAAATTGACGAACTGGTAACTAATTGACTAATTACACACATTAAAAACGATATTTTTCAAAAAACTAAAGAAACCATTTTTGTCTTGACCTTTGAAATTAGACAGAAGGCGCTAAGAATGCTCAAAATACAATGCGGCTCATTGAGGAAAAGCTAATTAAATTTGCAGCAATATTCAGCGGAATTGAACGGGTAATATTTAATTTTAACAAGTACACCGGTTCACGAAATGATTGCCCTTACATATCTAATTATAGAATATATATGTACAGGCTAATCGGGGAATATTAGATTAATTTTTTTTTGCTTGTTATATTCTTGTATCAACGGTATATATTACTTATTTTTTAGTTTACTTTATTTATTCCCTATAGGGCAAAATTACAATCGATAACAAACTTGACGGTATGGATGCAAATTTTAACAGATTTGAAGAGCTGGTATCAAAAAAATTCAACGAGTGTCTCATCACAATTAAATAGGTTAAAATATTTTAATTTTCAGTTACGGAAAAGAGCAATTTATCATTTATCATTCAACTTTTATCTGTAATGAAATTCCGAATTCATTTATTTTCTTCTCAATTAATGGATAATATTTTAAAATTCATTTTTTTATATTATTTCTTTTCAGCATGAAGAGGTGGGAACAAGAAGGGAAGGCATCGTCGAATTAAATATTAACAGAATTGATGGATCCTTTTCAAATCTTACCAATAAACTTTCAACTGAAATGATGAAGGTAATTACAACATTAATTTTTATTTTAATTACTTAACCACAATGTTTAATTTGCAAATATAGTAATTTTAATCCCCATCTCCGTTTATTATGGAGCTTGAGAGAGATCGGAATATCTCTCATCCCACACCCACACCTATCCCCACCTACACGGATCCCGTAAAGCAACATCTGT
>JAQFYC010006186.1:0-12672 GCA_034694165.1 Tomocerus mixtus | reverse complement strand
AACATACTGAAATGAATACTAGTATATAATAATAATAATGATAAATTTTTAACTTACTTACAACTGGATACACTTAATGTTAATAATAATTAATACAATACAAACAGAACACAATACACTCCTCAAATCGCAATTAAGCTCAACATGACACTTGACAAGACTACTGACGTGACGTGACGTATTTATATATATTGTATATAAATAAATACATTACATCCAATCATATGATAATTAGAGTAATAATGAGCATATTTTATATTTACATTATCTACAAACAAATATCCCATAAATATGACAATATAAATGAAATTAAAAACATACTTAACGCACACCCCGAAAAAACGAAAAAACCCCAAAATCCTTATGGAGAAAATTAAAAGGGAACTCACCGAATTTTATTTTTAAGTAGATAATTTAACCCACTCGAAAATCTTCGTCACCTTCACATCTTTACGCTTAAAGGGGAAATCCAACAGGTGACTCTCACTACAACTCTTTTTATTTCCTCCTACTATCAATATAAACATCAACATCAACAAGATCCGGCCGTGAGAGAATACACTTTTCTTCACACAAAGTTCACACGCAAGATGATATATACATACACAGATTCTTTTTTATTAGGGAGAAAGGAAGGGAAAGTCTGAATAAGTGAAAGTTAGAAAAGTGAAAGCGAAAAAAGAGCCAAATAAGATAATTAGATGACTATTTAAAAAACAAATAATTTATTAAAAAATATTATGTTGATATTTTTGTGGCGACAGTTTTGAAAGTTGCGGAGAAGCCTTTGGATGTGACCGTGTCGTCGGATTTGAACCGAATTAGGAGACTGCCACCTTCTTCAGAGCGAATCAGTGACGGGAGACGGTTGCCACAAAAGCGACCGAGGGACTGCGACGTCAGTGCGTCGTCCCCATTGAACACCTACACAAATTACACAATTATATTACATTATATCATCATTATCATACACTATTCGCTATACAGTACATTCTTGCATGGGACTGGGTTCCATCAAAAAAACGAATTCCTTATATTGACATTCCTTATACCCACTAATTAACATAAAGATGGTTTTAAAAAAATAGTTCAATACTAAAGTGTGATTTTTTTCTTTTATGAAATTCCTTATATTTATTTTCGCATTTAAATAGTTTAATTAAGTTGCGAACGTAAAGCAATTAAATCGCACTCTAAAATTCGTTACATGACCAATTTATACACGGAGACTCCTTATACGCAGAATGAACTGTATCACAAAACTACATTCAACATCATGTACTCCAAGACACAAGAATTACAAAATATTAAGACATGCAATGCAATAAATATAACTCACAAAACGCAACATGATAACGATAATAATAGAATATCGGCATAATTTCTATGTTCGTAGTGTTTTCTAAGTTATGTTATGAAGCTTTTGTTTGCATGGCCTAAATTCTTTTAAGGCTTTAGCTTTATAATTTATAATTTCATTAGTTAATTGCATTACAACATAATATGTAGGTGCAGGGTAGAAAACGCAAGTAAAGAACTAAACGCGATGTTAAATTGAGATGAGACTATAATGTTGGGATTGGGACTCATACAAATCATACAATATTCAACTCATAAGTATTTACAAGCAATACAGAAATACATTTAGCATTTTACTATTTACCTATGCCATGACTATGACTATACACAGCTAAGTAGAACTGAAACACGATGATACACAGGTGGGTAGGTGCATGAGTCTGTAACACTACGGGATTATTGGTAGCAATAGTAGCAGTCTCAAGTCTCAAGTTGCTCTTTACGCTTAAAATCATATACCTACGACCTATACTACTAGAAAACCTAATTTCCGCAATTCTGGCTTTATTATTATTAATTTTGGGTTCGTTTCTGGAAAAGTATTCGAAACTAATTAGCGATTTCATGAAATATTTTACTTTGCATTTTTATGGCTTGAAATATTTATATATTCAATTAATTATACAGCGCCCTTCCATTAAAGACCTCTGAAGAATGTGACCGATTTTATGCCTTACATGCACTTTATTATTATTATTACTTTACAATTACTAAATTGCTTAGCACTCATACGATACGAATATAGTCCTTTTGGTATGTAGGCAAGATGTGCTTATCCATCTACATCTACTAATTATGCCATGGTTAATAGAAAATAATTTGAAAAATTAAAATACTTTGTCTCTAGACAATTATTACCACCAAAAATATAATCTGGAGGCAATTTTTGGAAAATATGTGAAAATAATACTAAATATAACTTGCTTACACATCTTCCTTGCATAGATTAAATACCTAAAGATACTTCCAAATTCATAAAACTTGTCTATGCTATAATTTGGAGGCATGCATATTGCACTGCGTTGAATTTTTAATACGTAAACACGAACGAGCTATTATTAATCTTTAATCTCCTGTGTTTCTTTTATGTTCCCAAGTGCCTACTTATCAACCTACCTGCTAGGCATATACAGAATCGATAAAAGGCGAATACATTCTTAATTTGTATTGGAAGATTATGTTACGTTTTGTCATATATATGGCTTCTGTGTACGTACGATCATAAAACAAACATTAACATATTAATATTAACACTATTCACATAATAAAAGATTAATTTGCAAGGCATTTCACAGTATATCCATCAGGAATAAGAATAAAGTAAACAGCTCAATCACCTCATTATGTAAACTAGACAGACTCTCCAACGAAATTGTTGTGAAAGAAATTAATCAATCAAATAACGCAGAATGTTTGTCCAATAATAATGGAATTACCTCTAAGTAGTCGAAAGCACAATCGTTTTCGTCTTCAATTTCAAAACTGACGAACTTCAACTCAATATAGTAGTCGGAAGCATCTTCCTCCTCTTCCTCCATCATTTCAATAATCCACTCGCAGTCCTCATTGTCACTGTAAGTGCTGTCACCGTAGTTGGCATGTGAGTAAATGTAATTCTCCTCCTCGGCGGCCAACAACAGTCCTCCACAAACTGTCATATGTCTTCCGTGAAAGCCTCGACGATGGACAGAACCATCCGATTTAAATAAAATCATCATATTATTCGTCGAGGCTACCAATGGGTGTGGTGTTTTAGAACCGCAGAATTTTCCTAAAAGACCCGAGTCACTCGTACTTCCGTCGTACACCTAAAATAGCAATTAAATTAATGTAATTAAATTAGGTCTTCATATGGATTTTGTATTTCCTTATAATAGCATGTTACAATTACATAAATACGTGTGTGCTAAATATGCTAAATTTTTCAAATTAAATTGCTGCTACAGTACATAACAATAGTAGCACCCATACCACATAAACAAAATATGGCAAATTAGCCTAAATCGATATTCCGCCAATAAATCTGGTAATTTATTAGTTTTGCTTGCGTATATTGCAATAACAAGTATCACGCAATATGAATTCCCACAAGAATTGAAAAGGCATAATAAAATTATGTTGATTTTATCGGGAATGCGGCATAATCAAACATTAAACGTAATGCCTTGCCTACAAAATAACGGCAATTCCTCATTAAAGACCACAAATAATTATTATTTTAATAAAAATTGATTTTTTAGCCAAAGAAAATGACCATGTTACAGGAGAGCCGAATTTTACTTTAAAGGGGTATAGTGTCACAGCTTTAATAACAGTTAAGAATCCCCATTTACTGCGTAATCAAACCGATTAATTTATTTTTTTTAAAGTTGGCTAATAATTATTTTGGTCCAAAGTTGAAAATAAAATTACTATTGTCCACATATATTATCAGTAAAGCCTGACTATAACCAATCCCGGTAACATTTATTATATTAACGTCACATAGTAACACCCGTCAAGTGGTCTCTCTCTCTACAGTCAAGGGCTTCCAATATCTTGCTTTATGTGAATAGTTTATTTAATTTAATTTAAAATGCATTTAAAATGTGCCACAAGTGACACACCCTGACTATGTATGTATTCCACCCAAAGGGGGGGGGGGTACTGTGTGACGCTGACATATAATATTGTCAATTTAAAAGGTAATTTTGCATTAAAATTTTAGGAAAATGCATTTTCTTGGAATAAATAGTAAATAAGAAATATTCTCTACACTTCAATTTAATATCTGCTTAAATGGAAATACATAATTCGGAAATGCAATTAATTTTAAGAAACAGCTACGTTCAAATTAATTCAGACTATAGCAATAAATTGAAATATTAGATCAGTAGGTGTTTCTACAGCATAATTGAAGCTACGAAAACATGAAAATACCGCTGCGTTTAAATTAAAATAGTAATAGATGTCTTCAGATATTTAGTAATAGATTTCTAAGTCGAATTTAACTTTTAATAAACTATTCCTATTATGATAAAGGTAAACTTACCAAAACAGCATCGTAAGAGCAATCCTGCTGCGGCTCTATTTCAAATTCGTCAAAAACGACTTTCACACGATGTCCAGACACAGTAGACAAAACCCAAACGCATTCCTTTTTCCCTGGGTAGGGTTCCGGCCAATTCGGACTGCTTATCTTGTCCGAATTTAGTCCATTTGGTGAAACCGGGGTGTGTATCTCGAATTTACATCCACCTTGTGATAAAAGATCTTGATCTTAATAAAGGAAAACTGTGTGAAAATTAATTAGTAAACATATGCGTGATTAAACCAACAGAAGTTTGCCGGTTTTACCTTCTTTGCAGTCGTGTCCATTTTCGTGCAAAGTAAATCCATTTTGACAAAGACAAATGTAAGAACCAACTGTATTTCGACATATTTGGCTGCAGCCACCATTGTCAACTAAACACTCGTCCTTGTCTGTAAAAATGTAAAAAACAGAAAAGCTCATTATAACACACTAATTGAATTTATTTATTTAGAGGTTAAATTTTGTTTAGCTTCCCAACTAAATATAATTTCTAACTATGTAACGGTGACAGGGAAAACGTACCAACTTCCACACACTGCCACATATTTTCCTGAATAAGAAAAATGAGATCCAAACCACCATGCCAAAGGTTCTCAAAAATCTTTAAACTATCAAACCATTTTTAGTAAAAGAAAAAAAACTCGCCTGTGAAAAACATTAGAGAAAATCCTGTTTTTTGTACAGAATTATCGGAAGTGAAAACAATTCTTATTGAATTCCCTTCACTTGTAATCATTGGCGGTGGTTTTGATCCACAGAAAGCTCCGTGACGCTTTAGTTCCTCTTGACCCAATTTACTGTAGACTTCAACACTGTCATAGTCGCATTCTTGCTATATTCACATATTATTTACTGAACTTAAACTATAATAGCCACCAGTTAAGGTTAAAAGTTAAGATAGGCTGAAAAAAATCAATCGAGATAATGACCTACATTATTGCCCTCGAGGTCAAACTGAGTAAAGTTGATAGTAATACGCGTCTGTGGTTGAGCCACGATTTCCCATGCACAATGCTTATTACTCGGATAGAGGTTCGGAAAACTTGGAGATGTCAAAGTTCCATTGGATTCTTCAATTGTTCCACCGCAGGCATCTTCACACTCCTTACCGTTTGAGTGCAATTCAAATCCGAATTTGCAGCCACATGTGTACGAACCTAAATTGGTAACATTTTGATAATTAAAAGGAACATCAATGCCTGCTCAGCATTTTTCAACAAAGAAAAATTCACCCATGTATGTAAATACTAGCATCAGAATGAGTTTCCAAAAACATACATCGAAATAACTGTAATTGGGCTTGACATTAATTGTAAATAATGTACATAGTTTGTGTACAATAATACATATACATTGCAAAAAATGCTGATGACATAATTTATGGAAAATTCGCAAAAGTGTAAATAGGCTATTTTCATTAAATTGCAAATAATGGAATTGACATAATTTATGAGAAATTGGTATAGTTCTAATTATATTGACACTAAATGACTCAATTGCAAATATGAAGTAATGGAATAAATTGGAAAAAAGATATTGTCCTAATTTGTAAACAATTAATTTGAAAAAATTGTAATTGGCGAACTTAGGAACAAAAATTAGTCTTGCAGTTTTTCATAAAATAATGTTCTCTGTGTCTAAGTGTAATACAAATCTTTCAAATAATACACTTTTTTGTAGTAAAGGAGTTACCTATAGTATTTCGACAAGTGTGTTCACAATCGTCAAGTCCTCGTGCACACTCATCAAGTTCCTTAAGATAACTAGCAGAGAAACCCGCCTTTTGTACGGAGCCATCACTGACAAATCTAATCCATAGTTGATTGCTCGTAGATGTGAGAGGTGACGGTGGGTAGTATCCACAGAAAGTTCCCAAAAGTGTGCTGTTTTGATTTAATCCATCTCTGATTTCCAGGAAATCGTAGACACAGTTTTCGTGGTTTTCTATTTCGAAGGAGTGGAATTGTAAGGAGACCTATCAGTCAATTGTCACTTGAAATATTCTGAGAAGGTTTTTACAAATTTTTTAATAAATAATGTTTTTCGTAAGTTAATAATTACCTGATAGCCTTCAGGGACCGTAATTCTCCAAATACATTCTTTGCTAGCAAGGTATTCGTCGGGAAAGTTGGGACTTTCCAGGTGGCCCGCTTCGTCCACAAGGTCACCTCCACAAACAGCTTCATACGTTGCATGGAATCCCCTGTATGTGGAAGGATGCTTTGTTGTTGTGTAAGTTAAAAGCATTCTGGAACCGGTAGACACTATCGGGCTTTCAAATTTTAAGTTCGACCCACAAAATCGGCCTAGAAAAAACAATTCCTGTTTGAAAATATATATAGCATTCAGGGTCTTCATGCTTGCCCTCTAATATAGTTTTCATATTTCTAATGACACTGGAGAAAACCAAGGAACTAATAATAAATAAGCGTAAACGCAATAGTCAAAAATTTTCGATTATATAATTATAAAATATAAGAAAGCCAATAATACATTTAACATGATCTGAGAATACCCAAGAGTTGGCTTTTGTGCCAGTAGCCATCCCGAATCTCCAGATAGTCATACTTGCATCCTTCAGAGTAGGGCAGATCAAAGTCCGTGATATTCATTATGATCGTTTCGCCGTGTGTGGCTACAATTCTCCATTCGCACTTCTCCCCTTCCACATCCCTTACTTCGTTATCCGTGTTATTCTTATAGTATGGAGAGATTAGGGAGCCTTGAGGGTCTTGAAGAGTACGTCCACATTCTGAAACCAAAATCAACAGTGATTTAATATCTATTTGAAATTCACCGGATATTCACTAGATACTAAATTACATGAAATTATTTTTACTAGGACACTTGTAGAGTTTGTTTGCCTGCGCAATATCGCCAAGACTCAATCGTATCCGCTGTCCAATTTCCGGACGGTGTTTGGAATTAGGGTCTTCGCGTGGTAGAATCGTGTCCAGGAACGTACTCTTGAATTAGTTGTGATAAAAACATGAAAATTAGAAAATTACTTGAGGGGGGTGGGAAATACTTTATTAGTACAATGACTTCATAATTTAACTATTGGTAGAAAATAAGTGATCGTGTAAAATTGACACGGATAAAAATGGGGTCAGAGTTAATAAATTGCATTAAGGGAAAATATCGTTGATATAGAATATAATTCATATATAGCAATTGTGACTCCCAGAAAAAAATAAAAGGAATTACATGGTTAACATGTTGGACTTACTCTGGAGAAAGTATTACGTGCATAATGCATGATACTGTCAAAGTCATAATTCTCTCCAAGGCTATTAACTTCGTCTCCAGTCAGCTTGTTGAAATTGTACTCTTGCCCTATAAAATCCGAAACAATTTTAACAAATGCCTTCCAATTTATTTACATTTGCCTGCATAATGTATTGACAAAAGCTATTGTATAAAAATTACCAGTCATAATATTTTCCCTGATAATTACTACATGTTCTTCCCGATCTGGACGAGTGTGCTCGTGCCAAAATCCAACGGCGTGACCCAATTCATGTACTACGATTCCAAATTTGTCACAGTTTTTTCCAATTGAAATTGCCTGCAAAATATAACGGAAACTAATTAACTAGAAAACAAAAAAACTCAAATACTAATTAACTAATTAGTTAAGTAGCATATTAACAACCAGAATTAACTAATTAGCTAGAAAACAGAATAATGAATCAATTGGCTGTAAAACGAAATAGGAAAACGAATACCTTCCAAAGCTAAAACATAGAAAACAAGCAATGAAAAATGAAAAAAAAAAGCTAATTAGCTAGAAAAAAACAAAAGCTATTTTCTTAATAAAACCGAAAACGGAAAAATCAGTATTCTCACCTGTGGCCCATTGCCCCGTTTTCCTACGAAGCTGCAGCAGCCACATGCTTTTTCAGTGAACACAATGTAATTCGGGTGCTCCTCCGTCCTTTCCACGAATTTGACACACGTACTGTTTTCCCAGTGACGCATCGCCTAACGAATCAACACACAGCAAAATCTTTAGCTTTTCACTTTTACTTTATCAATTTCTTTGTTCACTTTTACGTGGGAAAATTTAAAATCCTTGCAGTAACGAAAATCACTGCTCACTCTAAGATGAGAGTGAGAAGTGAGAACAAAGAAAGAAACCCGAGATGAAAATAATTGTCTACTTGTTTAAAAAGAGTTTTGTGAGCCCCAGAGAAATTTCCATCAATCTCATAAGGAATGACACCGAAGTCCCAGATTCTCTCCCGTCTTGCTGTTGCTGCCCTGGACTTCCGTTTCCGTTGGGAACTCTCATGAGAATAGACAATATCATCTTCAATCACGCCTGGAAATACAACCAAAGGTAAACACAACCAATTTTATTGTAAAAATGCACTTTTTCTTCCAAAAATTTATCAAACACTTTGTAGCTATGTGTTAATTAACAAAGATTAACTGAATTACCGTTGACCTTCTTGGCTTTGCAAATATCCAGGTCGAGATCATTGGAGACGAGAGAATCAGCGAAAGAAAAGAACACGTGCAGGAGCAACAGGATTTTTGTGAAAATCATTTCTCGTCTGAAAACTCAGCTCATTCGAAAAAATTTCAACCGTTTTCAGATTTCCAGTTGTGAAAGCTCTCCTCGTCGTGCTCCCCTTCCGCCGTCTCTATATTTCCTATAACTCCTTTGGTATGTTATGTATGTATTTAATATCAAATATCAACTATATTATCCTCAATTAAGTCCTCGTGCGACTATATTTGATATTAATAATTATTATATCGCTGACAGTGATGAAAAACAATTCTGTATGTGTCTGTATCCTCTTCTGTGTATTATAGGATTAGAAATAATTAACAATCAGGCTCTTTTATCTCCCGTAGTGTAAGTAAGTTTACTTTTTTCTTCTCCTGACACCAGATAAAGACAAATAGTATCTCTTTGTTTCTTTTCCTACTACTATATTCAATATTTTAAGTATATTAATGTACAAAGACAAATGGACTGTACAATGTACAAAGACACAAATAAGTATTTAGTAAACTATAGTTAGATAAAGAGTACTGATAATGATAATTATTATTAAGTCAGTCCAGTCCAGTCAAAAGTGTATTCTTGTAGTATTGTACGAGTAAAGTAAATGATTAGTTGCTAGATCTGATGGCTTTGGCTGTTCAAGTCAGAAGTTGAAGTAAATTAGGGCTTATCTGTTTTGACCCTCATGTGTCTATAGGGCTGACTGCTGACTCTCACTATAATACATATCCAAGCGGGGAGAGGCAGCATTTTACATTAACATTACATTACTTACAGTTTATTTTACTTAACTAACATATTATCCTCAGTCAGATATAAATGGGATGCTGGAATCTGGAATGGCATGGCAAGGCAAGGCTTTGACTCTTGTTGAGTACTGTAGTTGGGGTGAGTTCTTGTACTGATGATCTCTGGTCTTGGGTTATTAGCTAAATACATGTACAATATTATACTTTGGCTATTTAAGTGTAACACAGTAACATTTCATATAAAAGTTTAGTCAACGCCAACTGCTTCCTTTATTTATATTCATTCACACAAAATATTTCTTATAATGTTATATAAGGATGAAAAACAAACATTTAACACAGGTTCAGTCATAGTCCAGTCCAGTCACGAAATAGTTAGCCAGCAGACCAGACCATTTCTAGTAAGTATATAAGTAAAGTATTCGTATATCTAGAAAACTAACATCTGTATATCATTTAAATATATTATATGTATCAGTATATTCCTCCTTCTGTTCTCTATCCTCATTCATAATCATAAATGCTTACTTTGTTCATTTACGTTAGTAGCTGAGGATATGGTTATTTGTGTTATATGAGTTTCGAGTTTCCCATTCCGGAATGGAAAACATGATCTTTATATAGAACATCTTTTTTGTCTATATAGGACACAGGACAGGACAACAGGAGGGCTAAAGCAGGACAGGACGGGACAGTCCACTCCTACTTTACACTTTTCGACAGAATGAGATTAGAAAAACATAAACGTGACTCATATACTTACTTACGTATAGTCAAACAAATAAGTAATTGTAATATTAATCTCGACTGTATAAGTAAGCATGTGTTTCCCTATTTGAAAAACTTTTATATATGAAAACTTTTGGACACTTGTGTTAGCGTTTCTATCAGAATTCCAGCTAATATCAGAAATGAGTAACAATTAGCTGAAAGTACGTTAAGATGTTTATAAGTTTACAATTTACTCATGAAGACAGGATTGTTAAGAAATTTTTTATCTCTAATGCCTAATTATAAATTCTTACAATTAAGTCCCATTAATAAATCCTGAAAACTAGTTTTAGTTTCGGGCTAGACGTGGTATGATGACACAGATTTAGTGTTAATCAATAGAAACGCCAACATTTATGTGTATTTAGATGTAAAATGTAAATGTAGTGTGAGGGTTAAGGGAGCATGTTTATTTTCATGTCAATTTCGGCTAAATACAATAAATAACTTCCTCCTACTTGGCTACTAACAGAACAAACGCCAAACGGTCTGATGCTGATAATGTATATAAAGACAGGGGAGTTAGTAATAAATATAAGGAAAAAGGGCATTGGGTCCTAATCCCTAAAGTCCCCATTCACAAATAGTCTGACTGACTGACACACTCACTTACTTTAAAGCTCTCATTCTTATTATTGCAGTCAGGTTCATGGAAATAATTCCCAGAAACGTATAATGCGCCTTTCTGTATGTATTGTAGATTCCCATGCGTTGCTTTGTACTTTTATAATGTAAATATTTATGTAACTGCGGTAAAAATATCTAGAAAATATACCCGGTTTCTGTTACTTAAATACATTATACTTTAATACTTCACTACACTACACTACACTACATAGTGGGGTTTTAGACAATAATGCTTAATACTAAATGAATTTCTAGGCTAGGAATGCTTGCTTTGTAGAATAGAAACTTTATTTTGTCTATAGTGCACATAAATACATATATAGTTGATAGTCTCTTTCACTTGTTCCCCTTTCTGGTGCCCAAACGTCTGTTGGATTTCCCAAATAAAAGTACCTAAATACAACATGCTGCAGTAGGGTAAACAAAATAAGACAGCTTTTTAATTTAAGTTAGGATTACCGGCTTGTTGGATATGGATAAATGACATCTTTGAAAATGTGGATTCACTTAGAACATGAGTGACTCATAGATACATTTTCCAAAATCTGCAACATTATTATATTTGCATAGAGATTCTCGTTGTACCGTACAGTACCCTTTCCCTTTGCAATTCCTTATATCCATTAACATTTAGATGGCTTAAATAGCCAAAGAAAGAGTTCTCTACTTGACTAAAATGAATGAATTATATTGTTCCACAATTTTGGTACCTTTTTAATAGTTCTTTTACACTTTCCTATTCAATTATATTAACTACGCGTTCAGTGGACAGGAGGACAGGCTAAATACTAGAAATTGCTGCTAAATTGGAATAAATTGCATATAAGCGTCTCTCAGTCTATAATTTTGTGAAAAATGTGTTCTATAGCGATTGTTTCCTTTTACGAGAATTTCTAATATCCATTTTCGCTTTTAGATGCAGTGTTTAGGCTTTTCTACATGTAAACTTAACATACTGTAAAATTCGAAATTTCTTCATGTCAGAACGCTATTACATGGACCTTGACCTAACTATTGCAGTTTTAAAGTTTTTGTACAATGTTATTTCGAGCAGCTAAAATTAGGAACCTGATTTAATTGGATTCTGCTACCTTATGTAAGATTACAATTGTTTTGCTTGCAATGCGAATAATTTATATAAAATTGTAATCATGTCTTTGCATCATTGCATGCACATTTGATTATAATATTATTTATGTAAATGCATGCAGAAATTGCATTTTTTTTCATTGAAAATTGGGATCGACTCATCATGAATTGAGATCATTTCCGCATTTTTTACCTTTCCTTACTTAAATATATGTTTAAACAGTGCATATCGTGTAAAAGCAGGGAAAACCCTAATTTCAATTACAAATATTTATTTATTATATTATAATGAGCATAACATTTCTAGGTACACACTGTAAGTGTTTTCCAAGCAAGTAAGGATAAATATTAAATTGTCTGTGTTTTTAAACCTGTAGGTATAGATTAATTTTGCTAACAACGACTAATTACAATAAACCATGGTAAACGGTCCACCGAAGTATTGGAATGGTAACAGTCAAGGTTAATAGACAAAATATGTAAGT
>JAQFYC010006185.1:0-12672 GCA_034694165.1 Tomocerus mixtus | reverse complement strand
CCTGAAGTAAGTCGCCCTTTGAAAAACTCTGTCCCATCCTAAAGTACTACAAATTTCATCCAAACTAATATTTAGTCATTATATAGTGGTAATACACTTAAATAGTATTATAGTAATGATGTATTCTATGGTCGCGACGCGGCTTGCCTAAGGTGTAAAATGTTTGTGAACATCCACATTTTTGGTGTCCAGTATTTGGAAACCAGCACTTACACTCTTTATAAACGAATTTCAGTTCAATGGTGGGAAGGATCTCGGTTTGCTGTTCACTAAACGCCACTATTGGAGGTGATCACAAAGACGCTGGCCCATTCATTGTAAATTATTTTTCACACAGCAATCGTATTAGAAAAGTTTAAATTAATTTTTTAATTAAAAATTTCCTAGTCACAAAACAGATTGTAGTTTAATTTGATTTCGGATTTGAACATTCTCACAGTATATATATATATATATATTAGTAACACAGTAATATATTTATTACATTATCATTTAATTGACTTAAAAAACGACAATTAAATTTAAAATACTTATTTATACACAATACGAATTCAAGTTTTCAAGAATGACACTTCAATTTCCGTGGCCCTCGTAAAATTACGTTTATTCTTGTCATTATTCTGAAATGATATAATGAACACCTATTAGCAAGGTCTGCTCATGAAATGTGTTTCATCTTTGGGGAAAATTGAATGTAACAGCGATGCGTGGACAAGAATTCAGTCAATTAGGGGCTCAGACAAAATAATAAAATACCATTAGATTTAAATTTGTAGGATTGACGGAGGAGGGGGAGTATTTTACATTTAGTATATAGCAACCCTTCCTGTTGTGTATGTAAACTATATATACTTTATTCAACTTCAGCTGTCTAAAGATGTACCAACCGATGGATATACCTATACAGAACCATAGAAGGTACTGCTTTTGCGGAGAACAAGATTCTAATCCGCCAATTCTTGCTTCCCATCGATAATTAGAAGCAATAATTAGTTGGTAAATTACTAGGCCATTTGTAATCGCAAAATCTTTTCACTATTTTTATTGCGAATTTTGCAGTAACGTACAAATGTTAATTAGCATAATACAGAGCACAAGGTTAGCTTAGCACTGGTGCCGAAGCAATCATTATAATATTGTTTTTATTCAACAGATGTTAGACAAAGTACGGCATACCAATAAAATACTACCTATTTGTAATCGCAATGCATTGCCTACTTTTGTCTAGGGTTAGGGATCATGTACAAAAGACGTCTGCGATTTGGGGGAGGGAGGGGGTAAGCAAAATCAGACGTTTTAGGATGGGGAGGGGGGAGGGGGTCCGAGAAAACAGACGTCTTAGTCAAGACTGGACGATATTATGGGAAAAATGCCAAAAAATTTCGCGCTACGCGCGATTGTCTTAAATATGTTTTACGTCTTTAAATTGCCATGAAAATGCCAAAAATCTAGCCAAAATCAGCGCTCCTACTGTAAAATTATGCAAAAACTAACAAAAAATAGCAAAAATTTTTGCTCTCCGCGCGATTGTGTTGCATATGTATATTTTAATTCGCCTGAAAACGCCAAAAATTAAGCGCTCCGTGCGGTAAATTGCAAATATAATCATCTCCCAGGATATATCTGTTATTTGTAATACTTGTGACTCAAATATGACTGTAATAGAAAATGGCAAGATAAACAAATAAAATATATTAATTTTTAACATTATAATTTTTTTGTCTGTAATGCAGACGTCTTTATGGGGGAGGGGGGTATAGCAAAACAGACGTTTGCAGACCAGAGGGGGGGAGGGGGGTCAAAAAGGGCGAAAAATGACAGACGTCTTTTGTACATGATCCCTTATCAAGTAACACATTTTCATTTGTTGGGAAGATCAGTTGGCCTATTGCTTGCCAGACAATGTACAATTACAACCTGCTGTCTCATCTCATTAACTGTTACTACGTTACTAGTAGACATTGCATTGTATTATTGTAAGTGAATGATGAAAAACGTATTTTCTTTGTGGTTCGTGGAATTATGCACATGCATTGCTGGCAACAATAGTAAAATTTTTATAAATTGTTACCCAACATGTGGTAAATTTTTTAAGTCGTCTAGCAAAATAAAAAATTATATAGTTTATCAAAGTATAAATTCTAATTTTAGTTCAGTTGCAATTGTCATTACCATTACAACACAAGACAGGGATAGAAAAATGCTTGTCAAAGTATTTTTATTTGTGTTTATCTGTCTGGTTGGAGTTGGAGTGAATGCCAACTATGATAAAGAAACCGTGGAACGATATTGCAAGACCCCACCTAGGGATGGAATGTTAGACCAAGATTGGGTTCGTAATTACTTTAACTCTTTACATCCTTATATAAGTATCTCTACACATTTTAACAGTAGCTTTACAACCTACACACATTAAAATGATAATGCTATTTGAAACGACAAAACATAAAAAAATACATCAATTATACAACAATTTATTTGGAAAACGTTTTTACAAATATTTTGAAAATAATTACGCCAAAAACAATTGGGAATTAATTCTATAGCTATTTTTCTTTTAATTGCCAATTTCGTGAATCACAGAGCACCCCAAATTAATAAAACACTAAAAAAATATTTGTAACCATCGTAGTTGTCCCGATAAAAGACTTAAATCATGTACTTAAGTGTATTGTGAAACGTTCCCAGAGTTTTCTGGACACTAAAAAGTTTCATTACAGTTCAAAGCTACGTATTTCAATTCACAAGGGTTCAACTTTGACACTTGCACGAAACGTTAATATAAAAATACAAACTGCTTCAATTTTTTATTAAATTTTTGTCGATTTTACAAGTAAAGATTTTTAGAAAGACTTTCTTCTAACGCTGTCTTCCAACTATAGTTTAAGCGAAAAGCTAGGATATTTAGTGCATGTATGAAATTTTTCAATAGGTATCCAATTACAGTCCTAAAGGTGGATGGTACTTTCCTATATTTTCCAAAACCACAGGGAAATCGAATGCAGCATATGAATTAGCGCATTATCAACGTTTCGAGGGTGCCATTGAAAACAGACCGTTCTGTCCGAGATTATCTTGGAGCCAGGCAACTGCAATCATTTCGTATTACGACCAAGAGAATGCTCTGAGCTGTGAAACTGATAGTCCATTTTCCTTTTTACGATGTAAGCGGAACATTACAGCATCCGCCGATAAGAACCAGAAGGGTAAATAAATAATTATATTTTCAATCTTCCATGATAAACATTATTCTTGTCTCCAGTGAATTAATTTATTGGATTTTCAAAACAGAGGATGAATTAAGCGTTTTCTTTACCTTGACTGATAACCAAAGCTACATGTTTTTCTACCGCTGCTGGGATGACGGTGAGAGAGATTGGGGTGTTGTATCGACTACGAAGTCTTTAAATGAAAACACGAAGGAAATTATATTGAATGAAGCACAATCGATCGGTTTTGACAGAAATGATTATGACGATATTGACTATAAAAATTGTGGAGACGAATAAACATTTAAATAGTAAATAAATATACTGTCGTTCCAAGCTTCCCGTTGTTACTATTTTTTTAAATGTTCGGTTCATATCGTACGCATTCAAAAAATCATCATTACTCATTTGGGAAACCCCAAAGAATGTTAAGATTACGATTGTTCTTACCAATGCCCTCTTCAACTACTAAGGATTGAGATAGCAAAAAGCTTGCCAATGTATTTTTTGATATCAGGCGGGGAAAAATAAGAATATTCAACAATGGTTTCTTTTTTTTAGCAGGCCTAAATGTCAACCATGGAGCTTAGTTAGTATTACACACTGAATACAAATGCAAACGTAGATTCTATATTTGAAACAGGAATAAAAACATTCTACTCATAAATATAGTTTAGGTACTAAATGGGAACCTTTAATATAATATAAGCACTTACCTTGAGCTAACCTCCAATTTAACCACAAACTAAACTAGGAATACTTGAATGTGTAAAAGTATTTGAAAGTGAATGCCAATCATGGACAAACTACTTAGGTACTTGTTAGTTATCTTTAAAGCCTACTAACACGGCTAAGTTGTAATTAAATATTAAAGTATATAAATTAGTAGTAAAGAATAGTATGCATAGTAAAGGCTTAACTGCTAAGGCATAGAATGGCATGTTCCAGAGCCTTATATAAATCCAGGTGTGAATTAAACATTCATGAGTGAAGTATTACTAATGCAGTTAGTTTATCTAACCTTCTGATAGTTTGGTGAACATATTTGTAAATATTCAATCACTGTCAGAAGTCCACACATATAATATGTATTCATTGTATATAAATTGTTTATTTAATTTTTGTTATTTTTTGTTAGTTTAGTTGTGTCAGAAATGGGAGAGCAGTTGCTATTTTTAAATATGTATACTGAAGTCTGTATTTTATGCGGATGTAATTTCGGAGACACGTGAATAAAACCAAGTATCAAGTATCATCTGGGGTTTTCTTGAGACCAGTAGCGACAAATTTGTCTGTTTACGTTACCGTTCAGATGGAATATTGCTTCGTCGCTAAACAAAATATCTTCACTGAACTTGGGATTTTCTTCGATTTGGTCTTTTGCCCAGGAACAAAAGTCAATTCTTCGGGCTGGGTCTCCTTCCCCCCATTTCTGAAGAATCTGCATTTTGTACGGCTTAAATTTATTTTTGAAAAGGATTCTTCTAACACTTCTGTCTGAGATGTTGACTTCCTGTGACACTATAGTACTGCAGATTTTCTCCCGCGAATCCGTGGACTCGTAAACAGCGCAATAACATGGGCGGAATTTTCTGCATTTGTGGCAGTAACCCGCTTTTAACGGCACAGTAATTGGGGACAGCTTTTGTATTTACAGTTTTGCACTCACGCGTTGCGTTTTCGAAATACGGGGGAGGGAAATATTTTTGAAATTTACCCCCAGATTATTAAAAAATATTATTTTTATTGTTTTACATTTTTTTAAATTACTTTACATATAGCTCTAGCTTTCGGTTATTCCGAAGACATTAGAAATGTGATCCAATAATTTAATTTTTTCAAAACAAGATAATGGCTGTTCTACCGGCGTTCATTTTTGACCAACTTTGACCTCCAATAGAATTGGTTACATAAGGTTTATCAAAATTTCAAAATAGCCAAATGAACGCTACATGTTATAATTGCGACTGGCTGAAGTTTCATCCAATTCGGTTTCAATGAAAAAGTGGCCCGTCTGTCTAGAAATAACAAGTGGCCTGTTGCTTGTGGCGTCAGGAATATTGTACATACACAGAGTAATAGTCATATTCCATGAATATTATGGTGAAAGTTAACACATGGGAATATGGGATGGGAATTTGTATGGTGCGTGACTTATGCCGGTTATTGTTTAATCGCAATGTTTGTCTGTCATCACTCAACTCGCTAACGCATTGACATAGGATGAGACTTGGTGTACAACATGTCCTTAAGATGCGTTGGTCACTTTAATGGCATTTTGACAGTCACAATGGTATATGAAATAAAAGATACCGCTTCTACTTATACCTAAGTGGTCAATGAGTGAGATATTTTGATGCTTCTGCTTACTGTTAAATATATGCAGATATATAATCCCAATGGTTTCAATGATATTATCATAAGTATGAATTCCAAGATTTCATCTCCTATATTTAATAATTAATAATTCATCGGAGTCACTTTATTTAGTGATCCTATTTCTATGGATCACCTAACAATATGTTATGAATTTTTTTGAATTTAATATTTTATAATGGTCAAATTCAAGAAGAGAACATCCAATAATACGAATGGTTGCCTACCGCATACCGGTTCGTTCAAGACATTCAAAGCACAATAAATGACACAACAATAAATTTGTAATTATCTGAATCCAAGTATACCAATTATTCAAAAGAATTTATAAATATACTACTATTGTATGTGCAACAGTGGAATGTGTCCACTCAAAGCAAAACATCATTATAAAAAATATTCATCATAAATAACATAATACTATAATGTATACCAGTGGAGTGTGTCCACTTTAAACTATTTTCGCATTATAAATGTACCCTTGACTTACAGATTTTTGTTCCTTGATTATGACCCGGCCTGTTCCCTGAAAGGGTGTCTAACATAGACTACTTGGTAAATGAAATCGAGCAGTCTAAATTTTCGATGAAACCTAATCGGATCCTACCTTAGCCAGTCACATTTGTAATATGTAGAATTCATTTGGCTATTTTGAAATTTTCATAAACCTGTTGTAACCAATGCTATTAGAGGTCAAAGTTGGTCAAAAATGAACTTCCGTACAACAGCCACTAGCTTGTTTTGAAAAGTATAAGAATTGGTTAACATTTCGAATATCTTCAGAATAGCACAAAGGTTGATCTAGATGTAAAGTAATTTTAAAAAATGCAAAACACCTAAAAATTATAGTTTTCAAGGATCAGGGGCAAATTTCAAAATATTTCCCCTCCCCCATATTTCGAACACGCAACACTTGCCCGCAACTTGAGATGTCAATTCAGAAAGGTGCCGCATTTTTAAACAACTTTTGTCTAATATTTTGTTGCGTTCAAAAGTTATTCGCAGTTGAAAATTAGCCAGGGATCAGAAGATGGGGAAAAAATTTTAAAAAAAATTTATAATTAAAATGCATCAAAATAATTTTAAAAATAGTTTAAATATTATTATAATTACTGTATATTTTTAATCATTTAAACCGTTTTTAATTTGCCTTGGTGTACAACAGTATAGTAGAGACATAAGTACCCACATATATACATTGCACATACTATGTGCCCATACTATACTTAGGTAAAGTACCTCTTACCTGTCTGCATAGCTGTGTGTAGGTATGTTTACGTACTTAGGACAAGAAGAAGGATTGAACGAAGAATGAACCCTGGCAAGAAGCAAAGCTTAACGGCTTCTTTTTTCTTGCTAGCTGCTGCTCGATTTCATTTACCAATTAGTAATAGTGAAACCAGTACCCAGATTGTATTGAACCGTTATTTGACACATGAATAAATCACTTTCAATTCAATTTCAATTCAAAAATCGACCGAATGGCTTGAATGAGCAAAATGGAGACCAAGTAGTTACGGGAAAGTCGGGCGTTTGGGGCTGTTTGGACTTAGTTTATAATTTTAAACATTGCACATACTTGGACGGGTTAACTATGGTGGCTTATCAGTTTTAGCATAAATAAGGAATTACAGTATTAATCTAAATATTTATGTTTCAGACTAATCGGACTTGCCCCATCTGTCGAGGGGACGCGTCGGAGCCAGCTCCATCCTACTATTGATTGATTGTTATTATGTTTGATGGATGGATGGGATGGTTATGATCTTATGATGAGACGGACGGACACTGGATCTCCAACAGTTCTACTCCATTCATTTGTTTTCCTCGTCTTTGAATTGTTAAATTAGTTTTACGGACACTAGATTTCTTGATTCACTGCAAGTTTATAACACGGCGACAAAAGTAGATGGAAATAATGAAATAAATAGGTCGATGGACTCTGTACCCTACATTAGCAAGTACTAGTATATAAAAATGCAGTAGACCACGTATTTTTTCGTCCTAATTCGCTTCGCAAATATACTAGAATGAATAACTGAATATATAATGTGCGACTAGTGCGACGGTAGCGAATTTGGGACAATAAGGCTGTGAGAATCCACGTAGTGGACTTTGTTTGTATTAATTAGTTAGTATTATTATATAATTTTGAGATAATGACTTGTGCTGTTGTAGTTCTGTCGACTGATTCTGGCGCCAGAAGTCTATAATGGCCTTTCCCTACCTAAACACTTACACAAGTACACTTGCAAAATGCCAACATCTACCTTATTTATCCTCTAAGACACTTCCTATAAGCTATTATGTAATATTAGACTTTTAATTTAATGTAATATCGTCATTTAATAGTTTCTTACCACAGTGAAGTATTTGACTTTTCTTTTGCTACTTTTTAATGGGGTAATTATGTACTACAATACAATGATATTTAGGCTCACTTTGAAATTAGTTGATTAACAATAATAATAATATACTTAAAGGCAGATAAATATGTTACAGAGACATGTGAGTGATCTAAGACTTTGGCTATCTTGTGACGAAACGAAACCAAATTGTTCAATCAGTGGAGAAGAGAAGTGTAATATAAATGGAAAATTATGTATATATGTAGTATTATTAGTATTATTATTATTATTATGTATGTATTTATTGTTATTGTCGTCGTTGTTGTTATTGGTGTTGTATTATGTGTCTGGTAGGTGAGCCTATATATTATTAATTGTAGTATTTAGTAGATTGGAGGATTGGGTATTTCCTTTCATTCAGTAAGATGCTCCTAAAATTCTTGGTGATTTTGCGTGCATGTTTTCAATATCATGAGACATTACTGTCTAATAAGTCTACTATCTACTAATAGTGAGTATTTTATTCATCGCCGTCAATATCTTTGTCGACCATCCTGCCTGAACGGAATCGTACCTACGTCTATATTTGATTTACTATTGACTATTGGCATTCATTCACTAACCTAATAATAACTGTATTGTCAAATATTGCCGAGACAAAGCGCACCAAATTTACTTGTCCAACACTAACACCACTTTCTTGTAGCTCCTCTTTGGAATTTATAACATTTCTGTGCAACTGATTGTAAAAGACTTTTTTAAATACTTTAAATAACTTACCTTTACACCACAATTCGCTTTTGTGCTGGAATTAGGAATTTAGGAATAATACTGAGGTGAAGATATGTATGTGCAGCAGGGGTCTATGCAAATAATCCTCAAAATGAATTATTTAATGAGCTACTAGTGGTGGGGATATTGTAAGTAAAGAGAATATTATCTTCTCACTCATCAGTACAATTAAAATATGTAAATATATTATAATAAGTACCTACCACTTACTTAGTGAGATCTTAGTGCGTACCTAGTTAAGGAAACAAGCAAGCCAGGAATTATTAATAGTTAGCAAAGTCATGCAAGCCAAACCAAGGAGGCAATCAACTAGCCAAACCTCCGACACTTTTCTATGAAACCTATTAATCAAATAATCAAAAGGCTATTTTCTTTGTATTTCAAAACTTAAAGGTTACTAATGTCGATACTTACTGTAATTAATTAAATCAGGAATTGAAATATGCAACAAATAATTTTATTTTGGGCGCATTATCTCTCTCTCTCTCTCATACTTGGTTTTTTCTTTTCTTTTCTTATTACTCAATACACTGTAGGACATACTTGAATACATTCCTACACATTTCCATAGTGAATCTCTCATTTATTGGTTTGGTCCATTTGCAGAGCAGCGACATTTGGAAAACTATTGAGTCGAGTATTAGTACAATATAGTAAGTATATAATATAGTAATCATAAATAACTATCACAATCACCTTTCATTCTCCACTTCAAGAAGTATTTGTGCCTTTAGCTCTGATGAACTACTTTCTTCTTTCCTGGACTTGCTCTACTCTGATCTTTATAGTACTAGTAACTAGGAATGTAATAAAAAGTACTCCCATTGTATTGATAGAAGATATTGTAGTATTTATTCCTGTATCCTACATATTTATCTCCTACCTAACATTTACATATTTACTGTGTACGTCTACTTTTAACGATATGCTATCAATTATAAACAATTTTAAATTAGCGTGCAAAATAAAAATGAGGATGGCAAAGTAAAGGCAACCAAATAGTAGATTAGAAAGAAAGGAATGATTTTCTATTTTCTATTTTCTATTTTCTACTCAAAACCCAAACCAGATTCTGCAGAGACTGTCATAATTTAGTAAGCACCCCGAAAACGATCATTTAGGATTTGGAACACCATGAACTAATTGTAGGACTGGGAATGACGCAGCGTCCTCAACCTTTTCAAAGTCTTCTTCTTTGTGAGTGAACCATATAAATTCAGTTAGCTTAGCTCTGTCTAGTGGATGTCAATGTCATGGAGGGGAGAGAGGAATAACTAAGCACCCTTCTCATCTTGCATTGTTGAACAATGAACAAATACAGGAGCCAACCGCATATTAGGGAATCCGGGGGGCCGAAAAAAAGTTTTTATCCCATAGATCGAGTTTTCCCTTTATGACAAACAGAATTTGTCGAGTTTTACAAATTATAAGGCAAAACTACTTAAATACACTGGGAAATGCCAATCGGGCAATTAGTCAGAGTATCGTATTTTATTGCATACATTTTTTTCTGTAAAAGTCCATCTCCTCCGAGGATACTGGACGGAAAATTACATATTTAGCCTTTTTGGAAAGCTGGAACGTTGCTTGGGCTGATTTTGATGGTACATTTTCAATCTATATCGATTTAGGTGTAATTTACGAGGATAAACGATGATTTTTTATGTTAAAATATTAATAACTTAAAGGCAAAAGCAAAAATTGAAAATGTGCTCTCAAAACCAACTTAAGCAACATTTCGCCTTTCCAAAAAGCCTAAATATGTAGTTTTCGGTCCAGTATCCTTGGAGGTGATATACTTTTTCGGAAAAAATCCGAATTTATTTTTGACCGTGCTCCGTGAATGATTTCCCCAAGTGGTAGATATTTCTTATTTGTCATTTCAGAACATTTACCTTGAGAAAAAATATTTCAGTTTAGGCGTCTATTAGTACATGTTCTCATGGATGCAGGAATGACGAATCAACGTTTAGTCACAATTAAGACTGGAAACACTTAATGAAGAAATAAAATTAACGTAAATAGTCAGAAAATCCCCTATAAACCGTTGGACGAAAAATGGTCAACTTTTTTATTCCATGGATTTTCCACTAAATTCTCCGAAGTAGAATGATAAGTCAGCCTCCTTTTGCATGCAAACCAAACAGTGCACTACAAAACTGTTGCTATGTTTCCCCTATATCCGGATCCCTTATAATATGCGGTTTGCATTGTAAATGTATGCACATGGGTTAATTAGAACCATAAATATTATTATAGGAGCAGTAATAGCCAGCAGGGCACCCCAAAAAGAGACTTGTAATTGTATTTGTATTATTACAGATTACAGAGTGAAATGTGAGAGAATTCTTCCATTTCTTTTGAAGTAGAGATTTTATGAATCCTTTATAAAAATAAAAATAGCTTATAAAAATGTCTCTCCCTATATAATTCAATTTGAACTCCTTTCTCTGAGAATTAAATTAATGTTTTCCAATATGTTATTAATATTTATATAATATTAATTAATATAGTCGACTTTCGTTAGTTAGCTAGGTACTGGGTACCAGGTACGTACTGCTCACTGTATGTAAAATGTAAAGTAGTACATTAATATAGAGATCAATCCATCCATCATACGAATCATATAATATGCACGTATGTACTAGTATTTATTAGTATTTTACCTTTCTTCCAGATCCAGACCATTTCCAATGCAATAATAAAGTCACTAAATAAATTCACAAAGCTCATTCAAAGGTGGTCGTACAAGTACAAGTGCAAGTGCAACACTTTCCATGAACAACTATTAACTATGCAAGAAACCATCTAGAAATAAATCAATACAATTAAATAAATAAATATTAAGTAGGGCACTCTCACTCTACTCTACATAATCAATCGCAGTATAATGGTCCAGCAAGGAGCTCCATCGCATCCATCCTTCTCTCTCTCTCTCAGACATTTAAATATAAATGTTATTTAACCTAGAACCTTTATTGTTACTATTAGTATCCTATTAGTATAATATTACTACTGTACACAAAATTGATAATGTATTTTCCCTACCTAATTATATATATATATATATCTCTCTCTGTCTGTCTGTATAAGTATACTACTATATATTACATCTGTATACTTGATTATTAGTATTTAGAGTATTTACTTGGAATTCTGTGTTCTGTTAGCTTTTGTCTGTTAGTATGTATATTATATGATGTCATGTTGTGTGATGTGATGTGATGTTATAGGATAATGCAATATCGTAGAGTATCTACTTAAACTACAACTCTATACAGCCTATAATTAAGTATCTACTTAAATCTACATTACCTAATAATACCTACATAAAAGTATCTACCTCAGGTGGGCACTTTGTCTATTATTATAGTGTTGGATCTAAATAGCTAAATAGCTAAATAGCTAAATAGTTAGCATATCTTCTATTCAGATCTACTTATCTTTACTACTAATAAAAATGTAGGAACGTACCAATCAAATTTTAACTACTTAAAATCTTTATACTTCTTTCTCATACTTTTCATCTTTCATCTCATTTCATAGTGTGGCCAATCTTCATTCCACATTCCACTGATTCAGATGGGCTAATCATGACGTCACCAATCACACGCACTAAGGGGGTACACCTTCCACTATATGGCTCGGGAATTGTATTTCTAAGCATTGTAATTACAGTACAGTAGGACTGAATTCTTTATTCTCTCTCTTACTGGAATTCCAATTTAGGACTGGAAAATATCCTAATATTGCTCGTAAAACTAGAGCCCCTTAAGAGGACACTTAGGGTATCAAAACGGGCGAGATAGGCCCAAAGGTTTAACTTGTAAGGTCGTGGTTAGCAGATCATGAAAGCCCAAGATATTTTCTAGGACACGTGAAAAACCATTTTTCGATTTTATGAATTTTAGTGGCCGTAATAATTTTTTGAAAAAATAAAGTTTGGA
>JAQFYC010006184.1:0-12673 GCA_034694165.1 Tomocerus mixtus | reverse complement strand
ACAATAACCCAAACACAAAGCTAAATGCTTAAATAATGAAGTTTCGAATCAATAGAGTCAAGCCGAGCCAAAGCCAATCTACGTCAGCTCGGCAGGTAAAGCATCTGCAATTGTTATTTATTAATATTAATATGATTATGATTATGACTATTGTTATTACTCTTTTCATTGATTACTTAAAAGCAAAGTCAAGTTCCTAAGCCATAATGAGTACAGCAGTCCCTAACTTTAATACTAACATTATGTAACTGTAACCCAAATGTAAAAATGGAACTACATACATAATACATAGTAGGTAGTAGGTACTAAGAATTAAATGAAAGCATTCAGTCTTGCAGATGATTATTTACGTTTAACGTTTACAGTTTACGTGTTCATGACTCTGAAGGTGAGTGAGACGAGACCAAACGAAAGGAAACAAAAAGTTTGCGAATGCATTAAACCAAAATTGGAATCTTAAGATTTATTAATAAGTACAGATATATTATGTATAACATGCTTACATATGTAAGTATAGGTATGTAGAGAATTTAAGCACAATTACTTATTCACTTAAGTACTTACATGCAGTTGAGTTGATTTTGATTTTGATTTGGATCATAATTGTATTTGTATTTCAAACATGGATCTATTTTTGAACTGAATTTTCTTTCCTTGAGCTTATCTTTGACTAGATCCAAAATCCAAGTCAAGAGAGTGACCATATCATAATATCGTTAACATTATCAGATCGCGCTTACAAATAAGTACATACGTTTAGATAGTATTTAATAATATTAGTTTACACATCCCTTATAAACAAACGGCAGCTTTTAAATTCTACTCGTTTCGTTCTCTATCGCTCCTTGCATCAGACTGTTATTAATTTTTGGATTGATTGAAGGATCATTAATAATTATAGTACACGGAGCAAGTAACAGAACAGAAGAAAGCTTACTAGGAACTCTTGCTTACCTTTACAATAGTATTTAGTGACGAATTTCTTCTTATATAAGCTAATGTCTGCAACTATTTGTAACATTTTACACTTTTACAGCTGCACATCGGTTCATTTTGTAATAATCACATGTAACATGTGTTTGATCTCTTTTTACATGATCCTGCAACCTATGCTACCTATGAAATGTTACCCATAGGTTAAAAATATTACTAACATGATCAAATAATATGTTAAAGATAATAAGTATAGGAATTCCTACATGTGATCTGATTTATACTTATACATATATAGTATTACAATAATGCTTTTGGTTTACTCTACTTTTGAATATGACACGTAATATTATTATGAATATATTTATTAGAAGTGCAAATCTGCGCTGTACTGTAAAACAATAAAACCTTCTGTCAGATAAACTGGTTAGCGTTATTCATATTTCGTTCTGTCAGTTCAGTAGTCAAGTATTTACTGAAGAAATACAAGCAAATGGTATTTAAGGGGATCCTGCATTGTTTTATTCCATTCATGTCTGCTGCAGTCTCTCCCATGTAAACTCTTCTGTAAATTGCGTTGCATTGTACTCTAATGTTATGTAAGTAGGTAGTAGGTAGTAGGTAGCTTAACTCTGTATGCATGTATCTGTAGATGTGGAATATTTATTTCTGCTTGCCTAAAGCTAATCCTAAATATGCAGAATGTAGACAGCAAGTACAAATTGGATTGGCAGTTGGAGTAGAGAAACAAAACATGGAAAATCAATAATGAGATTGAATTGGACTATACAGTCACAGTACACTACAAACAACAAAATCTGGCAGAATTATATTAGGGAATGACAATGAAATGTACTCAAAACAAAACAATCCTCCTGAACTATCAATACAAGAGTACCTAAACCTAAAATAAACAAGAGAAATTACGCATTAGAATTTCAACGTATTTTGAAGAGTACTTTTAATGCATACTTTACTTATAGAATTTATATTTTAGATACGAATACAGTAATTTCCTTATCCTTAGGCTAGAACATCAAAGATTAACCCATATTCTAAAATTAATCCAAACCAGTACAAAATGTTTTGCAAATGATGTCTTTTGAATTAATTGCGACGTATTATGCAATACAGATTTTAAGAAAAAAGAGCAAAATTCCATAGAATTCCATAATTTATCTGCATTTTCTTGTTGAATCTTCTGTAAATGTCATCGACAGAAATAATACATTGTGATCTCACGCGATGAAAGCAATTTGTACATTGCTAGACCGCATCTTAATAACAAGGGAAACTAAATAATTGCATGAATACATTTAAAACATGAATTCCTCAGGTCTGCATAACATATTATAGGATTAGGCCTGCTCTTGCTATTTAATTTTACCAATTATAGTTTTGTATTACATTACATGATGTAATAACATTCCGTCGTGTTACCTACATTATAAGATCAACAAGTGCAAGTGAAGTGTGATGTGATGTGATGCGATGTGTAATATGTATGAGATTAGAATTAAATTGGTCTGGTTTGATTTGAGTTTGGTTAGACATGCGATTGCGATGCTGTTATGTTTCTAAGTTCGTCTCGTCAAGCCAGAGCCAGAGCCAGGGCAAGCCATCAGCTCTGCCTACTGCCTACGTCATTTTTCATTAGTAAACAGTGTCGATCTAATCAGGAGAGATATAAATCTCGGCTGGAGTGTGATTAATTTCAGCTTACACTTCAATGCTATAGGACAAGCTTATTTTCTATCAAATATTTTTACTTGTTGCGATTATACTTGAGAATAGAACATGCTCAACAACATGTAAATAGATGATACATGTATCTGTGCAGGTTTAGATACTGTTCCTATTTAACATAGAGAAAACAAAACACTAACACTAACCTTAAACTGCGTGGAGTGGCATGGCTTGGCTTACATAAATAAGCCCACACACACACCATAGAAATCAATATGCACACACTTTGCAAAATGCGTATGTATGTACATGACACAGATTGCTAACATAACAGAAAAATTTAGCATTACAATGCAACACATCTGTTTTAAGTGAATATATGTATAATTATTGGTAATTTTTTCCAAAATGTACCTGCGTAGCGTGCTCAGACTTTTAATAATCATATTTCAAGGGTTAAAGGACTGAATTTATACAGAAATGGAATGTTTAAAGTCAAAGCAAAGGCTAAACGGCTAAAGCTAAAGGTGTTATGTTATCTATGTATTTGGAGATGCTCATAGCTCACACAACATAAATTCATACATTCATGTATGCATAACATAATACAAACAAACGAGTCAACTTGGGCTCATTAACTCGGAACATTATGTAAGTATTTATATTTAATGTGCCTAAATACACAGTAATTCAATATTCACCTTATAATACATAGCTGAAAAAGAATTTGCATATTGTTACACGAAGAAAATTGTTGTAATGTAGCGTACCTACTAGTTAGTAGGTGACCGTTGGACATAACACAACATAAACCAAAGGTAAAGTAACATTTCTTTAGGCACTGAATCACTGTGTGTACTGTAATTAATTAATGTGAAAAGGCTATCTGTGTGCAGAACACACTGCGGCTACGATTAACTATGCGAAAATTTCATGAAACTCCTTTTCTTTGTTTTAGCGATGAGGTTGTCCGATGGGAAGATAAGATTCACTTGACAAGTTGAAAATTCTACATTGAATTAAAATTAAGATTCTATTTCTTAATGGATTTTTCTAATTCTTTTCAGTTTCTTGGGTACTTCTATTACATACCTGCAGTCTACAGTCTACAGTTGCTTATCGTTAGAAATTAAGTAAAATTAGCTCTATTGTTTTATGAGGAACAGGTAAAGTAGGTAGTAACTATAAATATTTAATGCACACAATTCTTTCTATATAGTAGAGAGCTCAATTATGCTTGGGCTACATAAATAATAGACAAGGCTGATGTGATAAGGTGATGATGATAAGTGATTACAATTACAAAAGTACATAGGCAAGCCCACATGTTCTGTACAGTATGGTACACTTAGATTATTTTGTAAACAAGAAAAATTTCAAACTCATCTCGTTCCTTCATTTTTCATTCATTATATAAATTGACTGACCATATTTTATACTCAATAATTGAAGAGCAGCCGTCAATGCGTCAATTGTTTAAGCTAGAGATGTTTCGCCCCTAATATAATTTCTATTGAGATAGGATTGATAGTTTGCAGTTGACACGACATCGTCAGAACAAAACACAACCTACGAAAACAACCTAAAGAACATACTACCTATACCTATAGCACTTACCTACACTACTTTACTTACTTACATACAAAATGTTTGCTCTTTCACTCAGGTTTTGCTTCGTCGTCGCCAACAACCTGACAAGACATGCGACGTAGTGCAGAGTAATGTAATACATATTATGTAGGAACGTAGGTAAGGTACCTACTTACTAAAGATAAGAGTCATAACATAACATAACCAAAGTATGTACGCAACCTAAGGTAACATAAGCTTTAAAATCTAGAATACAATTACCTTGATAGCAATAGTAGAGATGACAGTTGGAAAAATTAGAATATTCATCGACGAAGATCAACCATTATGATGAGAAGTTCATATTTGTCCTCAACTTTCCATCTCATTCTCACACTAAGGCTCATATTCATAAGGTACACATCCAAAATGCAATTTGTAATGCACTTGCTTCAAATGTAATGTAATAGCAAGCATTATCTAAATTTATTGCATGTTATTCCATAAAAACCTATACATTTATATACAGGGTTGGGATATTTCTGTAAAAATACACAAAAAATTGGTACATAAATTGTAAACATAAATGCTTACAGTTTATGTACCAATTTTCTGTGTATTTTTTTATAAAATACCTAAGCAAAATTACTCTTCACATCTTTTAAACCTGTAATCTTTACTTAATTAAATAGTTAATTAGATTTACAAATATTGCAAGGTTGTAAATAAAAATAAAATATGCAGCTTAGTATGGAAGTATGTATAAATGCATTTCCGAGCCCTGTTTTACGTTTTTAATGTGACTAGATGGGTATAATGCCTTTGTGTGTGCAATATGTGTGTGTACTCAGTACGTAGTATGTCTCTGTGTGAGTAAGCTAAATAATAGGCTTTAATGTAAAGTAAATTAAGGAGAGGACATGTCAAGACAGGACGGTAAGTTAACTTAAGTGGTGAAGTGATGATTGTGCTATTCATGTATTTATGTTATGTTTGAAAACAAGAGAACAGGTAAGCTGGTAGGCAGTGTGCAAAAGGTTAGTTGGTTTTGGTTTTGGTCTCGTTGAAAGGTAGAAAGAAAATAATGCACACACACTTGCTTACATAAGCTAAGAGACAATGCACACACCATGCCACAACAACAAGAACAAACCAAGGAGCAATCATAATTTAATATTTAAGGCAAAAGACTACAACACGTTGTTGGCTGGTTACTTGCTTATTGCTAACGATGAGTACCTGTAGGTATAACCTATACTAACTATACTACAGAACGTAATTTAGTTTAAGGTTGAAGTATAGGTATATCTTGTACAGCAATATTTAAAGATTATACTAATAACGAGAAGGGTAATACAATATAATACAAAACACTTGTACTTGTAGTATTCTACTGTAAAGAGTGTAATGCAAAGAAAACGATTGAGTCAGTCCCAAAGATTTATCTGTATATATTAGCGTATTCAGTACCTTATTTAAGCTAACTATTACTAGAATAATGCATGTTCTGTTCGGTACTGAGTTTCTTCTACTAAATATTCAGCACGAACTGCGCTTATATCATTTACATTACAAAAATGTATGTAAATACCCGTAATACATACAAATATATGTACATACTGTATATAAAAGCTATAAAGAGATTTATTCCTATAAAAGTATAACCAAAATTTGCATATTATATTTCTGTAATTGTTCTATGACTTACTTTAAGGTGAGGATAGTATTATTGAGTACTATCTGTATAAGTACACTTATTTGTATGTATAATAATAATATTGGTACGAATAATGCAATCGATGCTCTCTCACCTAAAGTCAACTGAACTGACCAAACAAGAATCAAAAAGGAGCCTTGACAGCCGTAATGCTAACTCATCTTTCAATTGGCATGGATAAATTATTTCCTTTTAAATTGTTGCAAAAAACATGGGCTACGCTTTACTGTACGTATGTATGTACTTTCGTATTGAATAGCATAAGTATTGAATTAGTTTTCTTTGCCTTTGCCTTTACCTTTCTCAATAGATTTTCGATTTGGGATGTAATCTGTACAGTGAGATTATGATTATGGATGTGATTGCTTATGTTATGTTATTAGTATGGATTGGTGAAACTTTTAGCGCATTAGCATTGAACATAGGCATTTATATTGCATATAAATAAGTCTAAATTAGCATAGATAGCATTTAACATGGTTATTACATGAGTGTCACATGCTAACAATAGGAACGTGGCTGGTCTTGTGTTGATTGTCATAGGCAAAGGCCTGTGCAATTATCTCTGTACTTATTGACATAAAATATGGAGTTTATTTGCTAATATATTTGTGTCACTGACTGAAATGAATCTCATTGTATTGTTTGATAAGCAACTAACTATTTAACATTACATTATCTTCATTGCCTACTTATTTACAATATTATACGTGAGGGCCTGGTTAACATAAATATTTAAGTAGATGTACAATGTACTAGTTTATTATAATAAAGTGCACTAAAATATGATATCGATTGCCAATTTTCTTGTGTGATTTATTATCGGAATGGTATCATAGCTTTCCAGTTGACTAATTGCTAATTTGTGGTTGATAAGAGTTCCTTTGTCTTGGAGTAATGGGTTGCCGTGGATGAAAAGCGAGCGACGAGGCAGAACAAGACATTTAGAAGGCTAGGTTAGTTTTATTCTGTCTACAACGATGATATATGTATTTATGGATGGAGTGCTATGCAGTAACATACTAAAGACTCGGTAAGCAAGTAGTTCTGTTTTGAAATCTGCTTTCATTCCTTCAATGCAATTGTTAAGTAAGAAAAAACAAAATAAGACTTCTCTCTCAACATCAGAACGAAGTCAAAACCATCTCAACTCCAAACAACCTCAACATGAAAACTGCAAATTAGACTTTCCCTTAGAAATACAGGGCACCAATTATGTGCCACGTAAAAGTTCCAGTATGGAGAGTTTCCCCTCTTAATTCCCTGGAGTTTTTTCCCTATGAGCTTTTTTCCATTCAATCAATAAGTCCTAAAATGCAAACAATCTTTTGAATTCTGTGAACCGAATATTTAAATTTCTTGTATGCTTTATGGTTTTTTAAGGAAACTGGAGACTCAGAGATTGACCTACATTCTTTTCACAGTTATAGTAATAAATAGGATTGTTGAAAACATTGATCGGGAATTCGATGTATTATGTACATATGTGTTAGTTCCAGGAAAACCTTTTTTATAATTCCATGATAAAAATATAACAAAAAACTTACTTTTACTATACTAATTTAGCATTCAGTATAGAATTTTTGCTCAAATTATACTTGTGTTTATCTTATTTTGTTAAAATTAAGAACTTTATGTGTTTTGCTCTAAATGACACATTAATGGAAGAATTCGACATTAAAAAAGAGTAAGATCCGTAGCGTAGGTGTTATAACAATAGTGAAGGAAATATATCAAGGAGGAAAATCTTTAGGAGCAAATCAACCTGGAGATTTTTGTTTTTAGTTGAAGAGGGTATTGTATTTTGGTGTTTTGGCGAGATTTTTACATCACAGGATCAAGACCAGCCAAAGCCAGACGAGGACAAGACCTAGCCAGGCTAAGGTTGCAAAGACATCATCCGAAATAATGACTCTGTATGAGACGTAAATCAGCCTATTGTTCTCGGGCTAATGAGTTATTGCCTCAATAAAGTATAATTCACTTCAGCTTAACCAAGAAACTTCATCAATCTTTGAGGATATGAAACCCGTAACTAGTTATTCGATAATTTAGCATTATTTTGCCATGTAGCATTTGTGTTAGCATTGTTTAGAGCGTGCTCCTCGTCTGGTCTGCTTTCGTACGCACTTAACTACTATACAACACAACAACATCAGCTTTGTCGCAATATACAGAGTTAATGAGAATTCTTTCGATTCTTCTGGGTTGTTTATTACTTCTAGGTAAAAATCGGTTGGTCAGAGTCAGGATTCAGGATTCCATAACCAAGCCTATTGTACAACACAAAAAATAGGTTTGTGTAAGTAATACCTAGTTTGGCCTGGCGTGGACTGGAACCAATGAATAGCAATGCAATGTATATAGCCAAAGGAATAAAAGGGTTATATTTTTTGTTATAAGGATGTAACGAAGATTACAAAGATGTTGCTTACGTAGTCACAATGGAATTGCAATTACAGGGACATGGAAGTGAAACAGGAATTTGGAACTTCACAGTTCCAGTCCAGTAGACTGGACAAGATGAGAAATCAAGTGTGGAGAGGAATATTGTATGGATTCTGTGGATAACACTTGTCTCCGTTTACAAAACTCAAGATTGCGATCAGTATCAACTCTATCAGCACTTGTGTGTAGTTCGAATGGATTTATTTACAAGTAGTACAAGAAATATCTCTATAACATCCGTGTACATTATATTTAGCAAGGAGTTCAATAATTCTGCGTAACCTTGCATAAACAACTATGTATAAGCTTTTTTTACATTTACTTGTAAGCAATTCGACGCAATCAATGTCTCTATAAATTACCATTACTTTTATAGCTTTCAGCAGGAGATTCTGAAAATAAATTTTAAATTCGCTACTAAAATGATAATGTTTAATAAAATACCATCTAAATGTCTGTTGGCGACTACTTTGCTACATAAAAACAACAGATTTTATGCTAACCAGAACCAAACCGTACAAATCTTGTTTTGGGCTGCAGTTGCACTTTCTATACCTGAAGATTTGTATTTTGTGTTGTACCCAACTTTTTTCGAAGAACAGGAACTGCAATAATTACAGTGCTTAATCATGAAGGGTTACATAATGTTGTGGTGCACAACTTGTAAACTGACAGGTAATGTACATTATACGGTAATTTCTTTGTGATTTCGTTGGATTCAGGGTAAAATGACTCTACAGGTGAACAGGATGAACAATCACACAAAAATAATATGTAAGGTTTGCTGAAATGACTTTTTTGAAGTTGGAAATGCGTTTTAAATTTCGAGTATATACTTATTACTTCTTTTGTACCAAGGTTGATAACTGGGCTTTTCTAATTTATATTTTTCTTTACATAAGACACTTATGTTGACCAACTAAGCTTTTAACGAGCACTTATATTATAATTACATACTTAAATACGGATGCAATATTTGTAGGGATTTTAATTGGGATACCTTTAGTAATTTTGTTGCATATCAATAATTGTGTCAATAATGTGTAAATAGGTTAAAACGATAAATATTATCTGTTTTACTGTACCTAGCCTCTAATCTATCGTCTGTACTTTTATAGCACAGTTTGTGATATAAATAGGTATATTCAATTTTACGGTCAGTAAGATCAGCTTAAGTGGATTTACTAAGGTCTTTGTGATTTAATTGTACTAGCTGACCAGAAATGGATATTGGAGATGTTTTCAGGATAAAAATAAATTGCATTGTCATTGCCTCTCCATGAATGCACTTCTATAAGAGGGGTGCTTAGCCCAAACCAAAAATCTGTTTTAGTATTGCCATTGTGGCTAGAGATGTGATTAAACTGTCATAATAGCACAATAATAAGTATAGCAATAATAAAGTGCAGTAGAACTATATATTATGCATGCCATTTACAAATCTGCATACTCATTTGATACACATACAATATGCACTTTAATATATCTACTCTCTATTGTGCCTGTTCTTCTTTTATTGTTACACATAATCGTAAATAATAACAAAAGTATGTCCATAACAAACTTAATCCATTTTCTATGAATTATACATATTTATTAGTACATGCACTCGACTGTCACACTGTGAATAGTAATAATTTGATACAATAAGTAACTACATTAGGTATGTACATAAGCACTTAAAGAAAAGCGTAGCAGCTTAATAAGCGCCAGCAAAGGAAACACAATGCTATCCATCTCATAACTAAGACTAAGACCTACCTTTCCTAATAGGATATTTCTCATAAAGATATTATTCATTATGAAAGATTAACAAATTGTATTCAGTCTAAATTGTAATTGCATTGTAGTATAATCAATAAGGTGCTCTGTTTTGCTAATCACAAAATTAAAATATAACCTCAAATGCATTTATGTTTAAAGTACTTATAATCCAGTAGAGTAGGTGAGTCACCTTATGTTGGGCAATACAAAATATTTTTTGCAATTTGTTACAAATTATTTTACAATACAAGAGGTACCTCTAAATAAAAATAGACTCCTTGTCTACACAAATTGCAAAACTAAAGGCGATTTATTGATCTGCATTTGTTAATTATAATTAAAAATTACATACATTATTTTTCTGCATGCGGGTGCTAAATATAGTAATTAATTAGAACTATTCTTATGTCGCTTAGTGTTCGGGTATGAACATTATTCTGGATCTAACAATATAAATCGATATTAAGACAAGTTGCTACCAAATACAAGTTTTGTGAAACCTCGGTCTAAGTTTTGCAATCACAGCATATTACTACTTATACTGACTTACAAGTAAATTATACTACAATAATGTTGAAACGCTTGTTTGGATGTATACATACATTAATACTAAATTCATTCGTAGAATACTTTTGTTCTACCATGTATATTTCATACTGGGATTTATTGATTAATAAACGATGCAATGAATATCATCTTTCCTTAATATTTGACCCCTTTCTTTGTGAAGATGGAAGAAGTCAAGCGAAAACTCATCTACTTTCCAATTATACAAACTATGATTGGAAAATCCAATTTCTGTGTTTCATTTCTATGTTGAAAACAATAAAGATGTGATTACATTGATTCAAACTAACGCTTAACACGGTGGCATATAAAATTACATGGCAAAATGGCTTGAACCCCATATAATTGAAAATTTGCATCAGCTTTCAGCACACTATTACAATTAGATACACTCATGAAATATTACAAGACTCCTATTAAAATGTAACATGTCTCCTACTGAAAATAGAGAAAACTACTAATTGCATTTACCAATAAACTCTTAATAAGAATCTTACAAAATAGTAAAGGTGTAAGATAATAAAGATAGTTCCCCTTTATAGATACGATACGGGTAGTGCATTGCTGAGCATTTAATTAGGAAAGTAAAGCCAAAACAAATAAAAGTCTTACCTCTTCGCTCATTCCCGAAAGTTCATAGTTGGTATTTTGATTGTAAAAATTAATTTGTGTGATAGCCCGAGAGATTCGCTTGTAAGCACGACTTTGTCGTATCATTTCTGCACTACTGCGCCTTCGCTCACTATTGGAGATTTCCCTCACAACGACACTGCTAACATTCATATTCGTATTCCCTTTCTTCCCCTGACCCGGTCCCGAATTATTGTTATTACTTTTTGTGTCATTTTCTTTTTCTCCATCAGGAATTTTATCACTGCTGATGACCGTTTCTTTTGTTTTCTCTGCAATTGAATCTTTCTCCTCCGTATTCACTGTTTTGATGTTACTGTCTGCATTTTTCGAGTAATTTTCATTGGAATCCATATCAACAACATTAACATCCTCGCTGGAGTTTTCTATGGAACTCAGTTCCCCATCTTCTTCTTCTTCTTCGAGAACAAAGGCTAAATTACTCTTACCTCCAGCACCGTTGGCAGAAGAAGTAGAAATTTTCCTCGGCTCTACATTTTCCTCGGTTTTCTCTGTAAAAAACCCGTTTCCATTTCCAGTGGCTGTGGCTGCACTTGAAATCACGGGTTTAGCTTCCTCCTTTAATTTTCCAGGAACTGGAGCATTTCCTTCGTTGTCCAATGAACTCATTTTACTTGGATGCACAAATGAAAGTTAAAATGTGTAACTTTTCTCTTATAATCTGCACTTTGTCATTCAATATGTAAAGGAATCTTTTAATTTTAATACTAATCCTTGTCTGGTTCAGGTTTATATGGGAGTTGTTTAAGAAAACACATTTACACTTGTGATCTTGTGCAATAGAAGGTGCACTGTAATTGTAAACGTAAACTTTAAGTTGTTGAAACACATCGGCTCGTTTGCAGTTTTCTTTCTAGTATCTTTGATCTTGTTCCATGATCCGTTTGGCTTTAGCTTAAACAAATCAAATTCTATCCACGCTTTTCATGCACTTAATTTTAATAATGAAATGTTCGTGTGCATGGCATACCGACATCGATATATCAATATTAGTAGCTAAAGGTCCTTAGTCTTTAGGTATTGACGAGCGAACTAACATAAGAACTAACCAACCCAACAAGTTTTTGCCTAAACTTTTTATGCTTAATATATAGATCACGCGCTTCTCTATTTAGTCCAAGTTTACTGCTTCACTTGTCAGTTAATTTACTAACAATTAGACAATTTGGATATTGGATACATTTACTTGTCTATTTCACTATTTAACCCTATACATACTCTACTGGTACTAAATTAGCCTACAACTACCTCAACCTTAACTGTATCTTTGAGGCATGCACTTTTTAAGATAACAAAATTGCAATTTGCTGCATACTCTCTTCATATATCATGCACAAT
>JAQFYC010006183.1:0-12675 GCA_034694165.1 Tomocerus mixtus | reverse complement strand
TTAGGGGTCCCATAGCAAGGAGTTTTGAGAATATCGGGCCAATCGGGGCGTTACACCTGAAAACGTTCCCTCGTTAGATAGGATCAAGATGCAGAAATACGTAAACTTATGTAGCTGGGATTGTCTGAAAACTTAAATACACTATAATATGCATTTCCATGTATTTTTCATTGTATCAGACTCTTAATGGTAACTATTATAGATGACTAAATATTTAGATGCCTACCACATTCCGTTGGAATATCCTAGCAAATAAAATATGTCTACTTGTATATTTAAATATCACACACTGTAACCTCAACAGATAATTTCGTCTCTTTTCATTCAAATGTCTTCAACCAAAATGTATAATGCGTTAAGATATGAAGTAGTAATAGTAATACCGCAAACAAAATTAGAGTCAGAGGTAAAAAATATGAATCATAGTTTATCTAATATACATTTTAGCAAACGCAAAGTCAGCTATAGAAACAAAACAACGCCTCTGACTGCCAAATACAAACAGCATTCTGTTTAATTTCTATTATTCCTGTCAGATAAATATGTTGTCCTCGAAGCAAAGGTGTACATGTTCAGTACAGATAGGATGGTATAAACAAGGTTATTATATTATTAGCTGGAACCTGAAGCGGATAATCTGTAATATTCGACATTTTGCAATACTAACAACTACATAGTATTTATACACTTCGACTTCAATAGACTTGGTTAATGTATATTTGCATTATTGATTTCACACAAAGCTAAAGAACCTTTAAAATATGTATTGTTAATGCAATATATATGTAGCTACATCATAAATATATATTTTTTATGGACTGTAGTATATTAATTGAAATTTTTTGGATAATATTTTACTCTATTTAGATTGTTACAAATTTTAAACATCAGCTTTTGATAGATGTTTTAAAATAGGTAATATGTCAAAAATAAGGAAACTATAAAACCTATCAAAGTAATGATATTTTTCATAAAATAATATGGCCAAAGAAATTGTAGTATAATATGAACCAACGCTTGTTACTTCTACACAAATATTAAGGATGCTAATACAAACACTGACAGACGTGTCCCATTTTAATCAAAATCACACTTGATTTCCTTTCGTCACAGTATTCAGCCATATAATTTGTTACTATACTTAATGTGCTAAATTACAGCTTTCTATTTTTATTCTGTGCATTCTGCAGATAGAGTTGGTTTTACAGAACTTATTAGCTTAGCATTACACAGCAATTTTTTAACATCTAAAATTGAAATCTGTAGTTTTTTATGTATTTATCTTTTTACATTTAGGAAACATAATAAAATCTGGTGGCTTGCCCTATTAATTAGCGAGCGAATAAATGTATGCCTCCATGCTTGCTTCACTATTCACAACATTGAACAAATATTATCTAAAATATCCTAACTTAATACCTTAATAAATAGTTTATGTAATTAGCGATAAAGAAATGAACATCAAATCAATGGCATGTGCGAGTTACTCCGTTCTCAAATTAATATTGTCTCTGTATTGAACACCATACCCATATTTGTATGCCAATCGAAAATGAAAGAGGAGAAGGCTATAAAACTTTTGCTTTCGATTTCAATATCGTGTGACATTTATTTTACTGTGGATTAATTGCATAGTGGCAATAATATTTACATTATGCTATAGTACCTCCTATGAAACGGCGATCGTATATATTGCTATCTACGAGCATTCAGAACGGCCATATGGATGTCGATTTGAATTTAATAATTATTGCTTGTTGCATGATATATATACCTCAAATCATATTTTGAGACCAACAAATAAATCCAATTATTTATTGCAAAACGTGAAACTAACAGAAGGAAACATGAAAATTAATATACGCAAATAACAACCAAACGATGCTCGTTTTATGTCTCCTTTATTGAGACAAGTACCTACTACGGTTCTAATTTTCTAATAATAATAGTTTTGTTGCTCTTTACATAACACGGTTGGCGTAATTTTAAATATATCAAAATTGTTTAAATAAAACGAAACGAGCAAGCTAAGTGCTTTTAATATCAAACTGGAGCTTTGTAATAATAATATTTTTACAGAGCAATTAAATCCAGATGTCGCAAAAAGGGAAACCTATTTAATTTTCGATTTCAGTTGAGAGTAATGACAGCAACGACAATGACCTCTTTCAGGGAACATTTTTCAAAACTTTCAATATTAAAATAAATAATTTGAAATCAAATTAAAACTTTCCTATGCTTCTGTTAAATGCCTAAATAGTGGGAATAGTATTTCTTACAATTCAACCGGAATGTATTTCTCTATGCATAGGTATAGGTATACAATACAAATTGAGTTTGAAGCTTACACTTCATCAGAAATAAGGTCATAGTCACAGTTGATGATCAGAAAATAGCGTTTCGACTAAAATGAGGTCGTTGTTGAAAAGTGAGCACATGAGCATAGAATAAAAGAGAGTAGATATCTGAAAACGTCGATTCATTTCTGTCTTGAATCTAAATTGTTCTGCAAATAGCTGTAAGCACGTACATTGGTAATCCACGAAAACTCTCATTTCATGTCACATAATTAACAGAAAGGCTTTTCCGTCTCAGTTTAAAGACATTCGACTTTCGGCCTAGAAAGGTTACTAGTCAAATTAATTTTTCAGTCTTATTATATCTGCTTGAGCATTAATACAAATAGAATTAAGGAAAACAAAACGATCGATATGGTACACGTTAGTGTACTTAAAAAGCTACACAATTAAATTTTAACGACCCCTTATATAAAACAGAAATTCATTATAGAATTGTCATTATCATAATGTACAACTACCCTACAACTTTTAGCGTACTACCTTTAAACAGTTTTCATTTTTTATTCCCACATGCTGAAATTGTTTTCCCTTACGACCGTCAGGTCAATAAATTCGCAATTATTTTATTATTTTCCTGTACACGTCAAGCTCACATTCTCCTCAAGTATATTTCTACTCTACAAAAATAATTAGCGGAGAATAACTCTATAAACAAACCCTTTTCTATAAGTAGACGGTATTAAAGATTTTACATACCTCTATTACGTAATGGTAATACATACACGTTAACATTAGCGTATTAGTATATTCATTTGCATGATGTATTTTTTTATGAGCTAACATTTAGCAAGAGAGAATAAATGCTACTCGTGTAGAGTTTAGAATTACGTATGTAGTGCATGGGTAATACTATATCGGAGACGTAGACACATACGCCATTGGTAATTTAATCAGGTTAATATTTTACAAGCATAATCATAAATATTAGCAATCACTTTAATGGCATAAAATGAACTATGAATAAACCTATCTCAAACTCAGATTATATGGATTATCGGGCGAAAAAAGTACCGCAAGGCGCCACTGTACCTTAGTCAATGTTAAATTGTCATAAGAATTTTTTTTCTCTCTTGATAATGAGAAAACGGTACGTGGCAGAATAATATGTGGAACAGATTTAAAACTTCACGTTGAGCAAATATGAATCTCCCATTACCAAAATAAAATCCAATTTGTTTTCATCTCTTAAGTGATATTTCAAAATACCCATTTTACAATGGAGTTAGATTTAGATTGAAGATTGGAAAAGTTAAGGTGCGCTGTGACTATGACTGTTGTTGCGTGTATTTCAGTAGGGAGTAGGGAATCACACAGCTTTATGGAATTTTTTAGAATATGATGACAATTGATAATGCTCTTAAAAGTAATTCTGCCGGATGTTTTGCTTTGCACAACTGATATGCTATATTTTAATTTAGTAACCAACCATTTACTTAGATATTAGTAAGTATTAGGTATCTTAAAAGTCGTTAGTTTTCCTTTAATGGTCAACTGTGTAAACGAATACTATCTGTATGACGCACATAAAAACAATTACTAGCACAACTATTAGTAATTAATATCCGTTGTATAACTTTTAGGATATTTGGTGCATTATACGATCAATTAAGGATATGTATGTCATACGATCACATCATCTCGAGTTTAAACCGACTTTTAATTTTATCTAATCGTATGTAAAAAATTATTTGAACTTTTAATAATATCATACATACATACAAGGCAATAGAGTTTGAATGAAAATGAAACTCAAATTCTTTATATGAAGGATACTTGTGCTTTTGTCATGGAGTTACGAAAGTATTTATTGTACGTTAATTGCACGTCTGCAAAAGTAGCTGTGCCAAGCAGAAGATTATACATCCTAAAGATATTGTTACAACTAACTATATAGCAATATAAATGTTCATGACTGTTCATAACCATTTTGATAAATGTCGTATTTATAGTACAAAGAGCAAATGAATTTAGATACTTAATATTTTTTGCCTTCCTTAGAAAGTTGCAATTGCTTCTTCCAATATTTCGCCATTTACTAATGACATTTTGCCCAATTTATTTTAAATTGATGCTTTTTCAATACATGTCAAACTTGTATAATATATATAATTTTCAACAAAATACTAATTGGCAATTAATACGTGCAGCTCATATTTACATTTATATGTATGCAAAACAAAATATGTAATCTCGCAATGGGATTTGAAACTTATTACTTTATATTTTTTTCCTTTTTTATGACGCAAGGCCATTACTTTTTCATGCCATAATACAGGAGAATATTTAGTCAAATTGGAATTTAGAGTCTTAACTATTACGTTTCACTAACAATAAGTAATTAAAATTAATTGTTTAGAATTATTAGTCGACCAGTCGAAATAAGTGATTGTAAAATAATTTTGACATTGACAACCTCAATTGCTTTATTTTGCATATGCACTATATGGCTAAAAATAAAATAATAAAATTTTTGGGTACCACAAAATCAACCTAAAAACCTAACCACGAGTGAAGCTGCGATAACAGAATAAATAATATAAATGTACTGTGGGCACAAATCTATAAGGTATCCTTATAGAAAGTACATTTTAGTAACCATTAGCTTTTGCTACTTATATGTCGTTTAGCATTTCCTTGATATGGCATTTACTGCATGAGCGACCAGAGCAGTGACTTTTGGAAGCTTCATTGCATTGAGTTGAGTCGCTTATAAATACATGGACACGAATTAAGCTTATCATTAGAATAACTTATTACCCATTGCCGTGCGTTTGAAATTATAATTAAATTATAATGGAACATAGATAATAGTATTTCATGTACTTATATCATGTTTCATGCATTCGTGTAATCTCTATTCGCTTTATGTATCAAATAAAATAATAATCATTTTGATAATCAATATTTTTGCAAAAAATGGCGTAGAGCAAATTGTATTTTAACAAATGTTGCTAAACATCGTCTTGTCAATTAGGAATATTCATCTTCATGTATTAGTCGCAGTGTTAGCATAAGTGCAATCCTGAACATACGTAATACGTAATGTATGTAGAGGGTTTTTCAGCAGAATCATACTAAGGAAATAGGTCAAATAATATCTCTTTGTGTTATAATAACCCTTTTACTAATACGTATATCTTAAAGCATAGAAGCAAAAATGAGTTTAACACCGGCTGCGGCTCCGTTCTGTTATATCAATCAACAGTCAATATTATTCGTTAAGCTTGGTAAATAGCCAAGGCACACTAGAAAATAATAGTTGCATTACATTTTACATACTACTAATGTCTCTACAGTGTAACATTAACATACCTATTTAACAACACTAGACCACTAAGTAATAGTAATAGAAGAAACCTTCCACGCCAGAGGATCAATTTGAATGCATTCATACGTGGTCAACGTTAGCAAACCTGTTTGCAATGGGACGACCCAGGGCTTAGCCTACACCAGAATAGTTGTACAGTAACAATTATTATCTGCCATGAATACGAAAACTCTTATAACGAAACTTCTTATATCTGTATAATGTGTAACAGCCTTTAATATCACTGTATTCTAAATTATTTAACTTTTATCATGGCAGCATAATGCGATATCGAGAACATTTCAAGATCGACACAACTATTAAATTGTTTTAATTTTAGTTTTCAGCTTTTTGCCTTCAATAAAATTTGAAACTGCATTTATATTCGATATAAAAAGCCAATAGACTTTTTGAAAAAAAATTAATAAAATTAGGTGCCATACTATGCTAACGGTATTCAAAATTGTGGGATTGATTATCCCCTATAAATTATAAATTATATAAAAAGGAAGGTATATACAGGTAACTAAATACAGATGATATTTTTTTATCTGTTTCGCGGAATATAATTATATGTACCTAACTTAACTACCTACTTGCATGTTATATAGGTACATGTTTATAAATAGGTGGATGTATAATACCTATGGAATAAAATACCTCATCAGAAGAAAAACGCGGTTCTATTGTTTTATAAAGGATGAGGAAAGATTACTGCATCCATAACCCAGACTAAAGTTACTTAACTTCCGAAAATGGAGATTGGATGTGGATTCATTGCATGGGATAGAGCCTGCGGCAGGGAATTAAATTGTACCTGGTACCTATAGCCCTCTTAGCTTTGTTTTGTATTTTTGTTTTTTACTGGTAAAACAGATTTTATTTCTAAGCTGGTCTGATCATCCGTTTGTACACTTATTTATGTACTGTACCTACACACAGAGAGTGCAAGTCTCTAGATTTTGTATATAGGATAGTAAACTACGTAACTTAATATATATAGTTTATGTAGGTATATTTAATGTCGTAGGTACCTAACCCTCTTGGTAGGTTTTTACTGCAACAACGGCTGCAGCACATACATCGATATTTTCATCCAACTCTCTCTCTCTACTTATTTATTAACTCCTACCATCCAAGTGGTCCTCGTCCTGCTACCCAATGCACTGTGTGAGATAGTTTTACATAATCAATAATAGAGACGCAAAAAGTTTCAATAAACTGCATAAACTACCTTATTCTAATAAAAATACTCTGCAGCTGGATTTTTGACTAGCCAAGCCAACGACTTTTTTCTATTTCATTTAGCATATTCATATTCATAAGCTTGTCTCTATCTCGTTCCAAATTCAAGCAGTTTACTTATAGTTTACATTAAAACTTTCCTTACCAAATACCATTACCAATATCCCGTATCTCACAAGATATGTAGGTTTTAGGTACTTACATTCCTAATTCATAACTATATATAACGCAACCAATAAAATTCTTAGCAATTGTTGGTTCTTGCTTCACTTGCATTTTAGCTGAGTTTCGTATTGTATTTGCCTCTACTTATTTTGATAACTTTTTTCTTCATCTTGTGCAATTATTTGGAAAACAGAAGTAATTGAAAATTGAATATTATGAATTTAGTTAAATAAAATAAAATATATTTTTCAGCTTCAGCATCGTTGTAATTTATTTGTAGATAGTTTTCAACCCATAAACTAAAAATGGCCGAATGTGCTAATGAAGTGCTGTAGTCTGTATAACTATTTGAGTATTCATTAAAATATCTAAGTTTTTCCATTAGAAAAGCAATGCTCCCCTAATAGTTAGATCGATTCTGTGATAGGGAATACACTTTTAGAGTTGCGTTGTGCATATTATGACTTTTCTACTTCCTATAGTTTTAACAATGACTTTTAGTTCTTGCTAGCATGTATATTTAGTAAACCCAAACTAAAGAACTATTTTGTAGAACCTTTTTGCCATAGCCACGCTATGCAAGGCGAGTAAAGTAATTGAAGTAGGTACAACGTCACAATACATCGTTTATAATCCTCTGCATATACATAGTCTCACTACTGCATTCCCAGACAACACAACCGACGGTTTAAGATCCTCTATAGAACGTACTACTACCATTTCTTTCGCTTTAACCATGCCCAGGCCAAATAGTAACTAAACTAATGTAAGTAAGAGCACTAGAGCGGACTATCTTCCGTGACGGCCTTTAGTCAGGGGATTAGCGTTATATTATGTTCTTTAGCGACTAATGGAATAATGGAATTTATTAGCTTTAATAGTACACAAAGAAACAAGTCTTTTCATTCAATCCAATAAGCATAATAACCGTATCCCTACACCCTATCGATCCATCAGGTACGCGCAGCAACATTAGCAAGTGTGTATGTACTTCTTTCTAATTAACTATCTCAAATTATATTCAAATATGTAATTGTAATGATAAAGTATAACAATATTTAGTTACGTACCAACGTACCTTATACCTAACTACATATTAGTACATATTTATACAAAAATCTATGTACAAGTGCAAGACAAGAGCCCACAACAATTACCAGTTTTTGGTTTGGCCAAGTCAAGATAGCAAGGAAATGTAAAAATGAAATTAAAATGATATGCAAAAAATGCAAATTATGTTAAGTTTTCGGTTTATGAATTGTTAACAAGGAGCGATGCGATGCAAATACAACGCCTATACTATACAAGCATAGAATACAACTCCTTTTTGTAGGCTACTGGATGAAAGACAAGAATAAATGTATAAACGTTGCCAATAAAACGTAAATACGTAAATCCCTACATAATATACATTTATACATTATACTACATACATAGAATATTTTAGCTCTAATACAAATAGTAACGCTCTGTGTTCTAGTACACCATATTGACAAACCATAAGAAAATTACAAAATATTTGATTAGCGTTAAATTACTTACTTACTAATGTAGTTTCAATATTGTTATTATTACGAAGAAAAATCTGTAGTATGAGATATTTAATTTTGACACGTACAAATATTTTCATACACAACATACTCCTTTCTTTGTGTATGGGTAACAACATATCTATGCTACTATTAACTACACTGTATGGAATATAATTAAAAATATAATAATTTCCAAATCTTCAGAATTGTGAAACCAAAGTATTATTGAATGGGTTGATCTGACTATGTCATGGAACATTTCCAAGGAGGCAGACTGAGGCAATACGTCAACACTGTTGTGCATTTGAATACCGCATGACACTGCATGACTGCAGCATAACTTACTTAATACTTAAAATGTTATAGGCTTGGGTTGGCTAGATATTTCAACTCCCATATCCCAGTAGGATTAGGATATCAAATGAAATGAACTACATACAAGATACAAGTTGTCTACAACTACACCAACAGCACTACTCTCCTGCTATCTTTCCTATTAAGCATCTTCTCTAATATTCTATAGCTTTAGCTACCTGTACCGTGTACGTGTATTACGTACCATTTTTGTTTAGCGATAAAGTGGTTCGAATTCCTTCTCCCGTCGATTGTCGTGTTAAGTTAGCTAGGTAGTTACTTATACTTATGTAAGCATTACTGGCGTGGCGTGGCCTATCTCAAGTAGTAGTTATCGGGGTTAATGGCGCGTTTAGAATTTGTGAATTTAGATGAATTTTTGCACATTTTACCTGTTAAGGAATGCTTTTTCTAATTTGTGTAAAAAGAACTCTTAGAAATAATCCAAGAATAAAATGTCAGATACATATAAATACTATATAGTAGACTATAGGCTTAAGATTTTAATTTCTTTAATGTAGGTGTACGCAATCCTAGCTTTTTGCGGGTGCCCTTTCCTCTGAAATGAGACAATTCGACACATTGTGTATTGTGTAGCTTTAAGAATAGTATGGTTTTCCATAAGAAGATAGATTCATATATTACGCAATTTGGAAAATAAAAATGTTATTTTATGATAATATAAAAAATATAATTGTCAATTAGATTAATAAATTAATATATATTGACGTAATTTATAAATGGTATGTGACATCACAAACATATAGGTACCAAAGTTTATTAATTAATATGCACTAATCCATATGGACTGTGCTGCAATCTGCTTCCAATTGTATTTGTATGGATTTTAATTGATCGTTTAATGTAATAGCATACGCAATCGCACACATCCGTTTGAATTGAAACAGCAATACCTATACAACATTTGTCTGTAAGTTTGTAAGTACTAAGTAGGTACAATACAGCACAGACAGGGTACGGTACAAATGCATGCACTATTTAAGCAGAGAGGAAAGCTAAAAGCATAATATAATAGCGTGCCATAAACAGATGCACGCATATTGCTATGTATGTATATGTATGTACATTATGTCTCATACTTATATACAGGATGTAGTGTTTTAATAAAGATCTATAGTACTTTCCTAGTTATCTAATAACTACTACGTATACGTATGGTAATGGTAACAATGTGGAATTGTTTTTGCTTACCTGGAGCTCTTTTGGAGAACCCATTGGGAATTCTGCGTTTGACGACAACTGAAATAATAACTTGAAGGCACTTGCAGCAATGCGACGATTTAGCAAGTGACACAAGGCTGATTGGGGTTTTGAGAATTGATGATAGTTTATTAACCGGGAAGAATTATTGGTGTAAAAACAGTTCTTGGCACTTGAGGAGGTAGTTGTGTTATATTATAGCAATAATAAATAATTACTATTTTTAAAGTAACAACACAAGACAAAAGCCTATTGAGGCTTTAATTTTCATGGAGTTGAAGTTGAGAGTCGAAATGGAACTGAAAGCCACACCGTTTATTCTGCCAGTAAACATTGGGAAAGGCAAGCAAAATGCCTTTTTGTCTTTATAGAGATAATACAGATTAGCTATACAGATAACTTTTGGAGCTTAAGCTACGGAGTTTCCTATTTCCTACTTATTATGTATTTATTACACTACCTATACATACACTATACAATACAATACACTAGTAAATATTTAGAAGATAATATTATTACTACAAGGTGGCTATTCTACTTCTTATAGATATTTATATGACAAAACTAAACGAACTAAGGGTTTTTGTAATAAAATTTCGTAATGAATATGCCTATATGATATTCATGTACTATCTGTAGTTGTCGAAATAATTGGTTTTATTGGATTAGGAGCGTCGAGTGAGTTTCCTTGAGTTGGGCATTGTGTAAGGAGATACTCTAGATGAGGGAGACAATTAAATAGTTTTGCAAATGCTGAATGCATGGGCTTCCTTTTTTGCTTATTGTAAATTGTATTAGAATTGAGATTGTGTGTATCGTATTCGTATGTGTGTGTGTGACTGTGACCGTCTGTCTGTCACTGAAACAAGGCTGGCAACGCAAAACGCAACGGGAAGGTGATGCGATGCAATGGTTTAATGTTTAAGTTAAGGCAGGGGAGCAACACAAACACAACTACTATACAACAACGGCAAACCAGCTGAAGAAGAAAAGGATGATGATGTTTCCTCTCGAAAACGTGTGGTTGTACTGACTCAGTTAGGCATTCTGAATTCTGAATACTCGTTCTCCCAGTTTGTTGAATGCTTGTTTAGCTGACTCTCTCATTCCTTTAGCATTGCTTTTGCTTAGGCCTTTATTCCTCTGCACTCACTCACTCGTCTGAATGCCTCCTCTCCTCTCTATGTATTATGTCTTCGCTATATCTACCAATATTATAATATTATTATTCCCTAACACCATTTCATTCGTGGAATACCTACTATAATACTACCGCTACGGCCAAATACAATTTAATGCTACGAAACACACCAAAACTCTATTACTACGCACAAGAATAAGATAAGCTCACTTAAAACTTAAAACCTTTCGCGAAACCTCTACATAAATAAATATTTTTAGCTTGCAAATTAATTTTATTTATTCACTATTTATTGACCCATTATATTTAGTACTAATCTTATCAAAAATTAATTAATTAATAATATGTAATATTACATTAATATACTTAAGCACATATTTTATACTAGCTTTTAAGCTATGCAGGCAAATAAAGCCCCCAGGAATTATAGTATGTATAAAAAATAATGTCTATGCTGCTGCATGTTGTAGTGTTGTACTGAGTACGGAATAGAGATAAAAGTAGAAAATATTATTATCACAGAATGACAGAATATATCGTGTAGATATCGCTATAGACCATGCATACTACTGCTATCCTAAACGTGCATTACAAGGCAAATTGGAAAAAACAAAATGCGTATTTCTCACACAGCTCGAACGCTTCTGCCAGCTTCTTTCCTACAGCAAAAAGGCTAAAAAGGATCTTTACGAATTATATTAAGATCAGTGAATGTCATATACAGATAGTGTAGAATGCATATAGTTTACATAGCTTTCGATTAGTTTTTGTCATTTGAATATACATAGTTAAATTGTTAATGTAGGTACTTAAGAGAATTCAATTCACTCATTTGCTAATATTATATTTACAAAGAATTTCGACGATAGGATGGAATATGGAATAAAACCCAGAACAATTCTAAAGGAAATTTGTCGAATTCAATTTACTATAATTTGCATGTAGATATTTTCCCTGTTTATTGGATTTTGAAAGGGGTTCGGTTCAGTTCCCAATTCCCCTCACTGCAATACGGCCTTAGGCTTCGTTGATACGTTTCGTAGTACATAAATAGGTAGGTCTAGGTAGATAATATGATGTAAGCTTTCAGTTATAAGGCTTCTTGATCGATTATAATGAAGCTTCTTAAAATATGCTATAAACACAAGCACAATTTTTTTTAAATGCGTCTATTTGTTCATCATAGTGTAGATAATAATTTATGTACAAGAAGTATGCATAGGATGGCAAGGAAAATCTATGCGGGGAGCAAAAACTAGCAATAAGACACAACTAGGCTCCTCGTTTATTTTAAGTGTGCGTTAGTTTCCCGCGAAGTAATGCAAATAGTGCGAATAAAGCGATAATAAA
>JAQFYC010006182.1:0-12676 GCA_034694165.1 Tomocerus mixtus | reverse complement strand
CAATTCCATTACCAACTGGTACCAATCCAGTAGTGGCATTTTCGTTACGGCATTTCCTTCGCTTTGCCAACACAAAACCAGAATTTTGCCTTTACAAAACCAACATGTGTGCTAGTTGGGTTGTATATAGTACAGATGAAGTCTGATTGCAATAAAACTTAAAAAAATTGCTGGTAATGACGAAGGTTGGAAAAATTTTGTTACCACTTGCAAATGCTAAATATAAATGCGTAGTGGTAACATTGGAAGGCTTAAGAATGGGCAGCTACCTATTCATGTCCTAAAGCTGAACGAGATCGAGGATGTGAAACCAAGCAAATGCTCGTTATAAGTCATCCTCTTTGTAATTCAATGATGCAATTGTATTAATGACATAACAAACCAATGTACATAGTAAATTCAATGGTAATCTTTAAAAGCTATAATATACCTTGTGTCTTTACAGACGTATCGGTGATAGCATTAAGTTTCAGGGCAAGCAATCTAGTAATATCCTTTGTGCGCTTTGATACGAAAATTTTGAGCTAGTTCGGTGAATGCCCATTTAAAATTTGTATTGTTTGATAACTACTTATACAGAAATTGTTCTTTATGCTTTTATTGCTGTTGATTGCGTAAGAACAGAAAGGATTTATCTCGATACTAAACAATATCTTTGTATCAATATCTTAGATATATGCCGCTTTGTGGAATTATTTCCTTTCTAAGTGGAATGGTGTAAAAGCCGGTAAATATACATGCATAGTTTGAGAAGGATTAGTTTACTAAACCTAGCATGTTCTGCTCAGCTCAATAGATAATGGTCTATTATATTATGTAGTACCTATACATTTCAGCGATGTGTACTATTAATACACAATTCATTAGCATTTTATACTTAATTTTTAAACACTGTGTTTGTTCTGCCGATTTGTATGATATGGTTACACTCTTTCCTTTGTTTAAATTTATAGGCAAACTTATCTACTATCTGCATTATGCTCATAATTGACCTACCGATCGAACACAACTAAGAAATGGTTTAGTTTTATTGGTGCATCCTTATACTTCCAAATGCCGGTACACTTACTCTTGTTTTTGGTAAACTAGACGAAATCCTACACGCTTAGTGTAATACTATGTAGTATGTATTATTAAATACCTCCATATAGGGATCATAGCAACATGTAAGTAAATACGGTTGAAAAAATCTAGAATCCGTTAAATTTGGCACAGGAAAACAAAAGATCATAAGGCATCCATTTCGGCTCTTTTAAAGATTATGGTTTTGAAAGACACCCCTAGAAGCAGTCTCAAGGTTCCCGTCAATATCCCTTAATTCTAATCAACAACGTGCTATAAAGCAAATAGCGATCGTTATCTTGATTCTTTAAAGTATTTGTGTATCAGTCGACCATGAATTAACAGAATGCATTCGCTTGTGCATTTGGTAATGCGGCTGCCGATTATACTTTCAACTTTAATTCTCGTCATCGACTGGGAAACCTTTACAGTTGAATTGATATCCACTCTCTTCTAGAGTTCCGATCTTCTTATAGTATTAGGGCATTAGGCACAACAAATGTTTGTGTAGAGCAACCACGATTTGAGTGGCAAAACTCATGTTTGTTATCCTTCTTTCTTGTAAGCCTCACCGTGGGCAGCATATCCTCTTGTTATCTCTAAGGAAGGAACATGAAACAATCAGTCCCCTATTTCCCTGCCTATCTTTAAATGGAATACTTTTCCAATTTTATTTACTACTAATATAACAAGCTATATCTGTAGTAATGCACACTGCAACAAATATTACTATTTAGAATTTAACGCATATGACCCGGTAACTTTAATACAATTTTTAAACCATACTGATATTGATTAAGGATATAAATAATTACTTTTGTGTATAAATTCCACAATTTCAACCTTATTACTTTAATTACATCATTTATATAAATATATGGGACAAAGTCCAGGTCGATTAATAAATGTATTTGTTTATTAAATATCCTCTCCTTCCTTCTTAAGCAAGCGAAACAAGAATTTTAACTTGTTACAGGGGTACAGAGAGTTAGTCCAGTCTTTATATGAGAATTGTATAGGTAATGATAAATAAATTTCTTGAGAAATCATAGTATACTATAATAATCGCTGATAATAACCACTGACATATTATAATATGAGAGAAAGAAGAAAGAGAAATACAAATGTTTTGGTTTGTATTGTAATATGATCAGATAATTGAATGAAAAGAGGACTGGGACAGGGCGCATTGAATTGCAATCTTTGACAATTCATTCATTCAGTACTATAGTTATTTATATATTCACACACTGAATTCTCATAAATATAGTACTCTATATATAAATAAGTAACTACATAAAGTATATTAAGAATATGCTCAAATATGTTAAATGAAGCAATTTTTGGACAGAAATTGAGCTACTTGCTTCCGTTCTCTATTTTTACACTTTATAATGTATAACACAAACTTAAGTATGTAATATAATTGTATGTATAAGCTTTTATGAATTTTATTTAGGTAGAGACTTTTATTACAGTGTACCTACCACTTTATAAGTTTGCAGAACTAATTCTTTACAATAGGCAAGAATTTTTATAACAATTCAAATAATTTCAAACCATAATAATATTTTATTTCATTCAAGTATTGTTAAGTATTCGTTAAGTGTGAATAACATAATGGATAATACATACAAATGGGGACTCGACATAACATAGTGTATAGAAAACTGTGACACTTACTATTTACTTATTGTTAACAAATGAATAAATAAAAGTAATTATTTGAATTGCTTGTGTTAGGGCTTTGTTGTTGAAGTAGGCAGGCATACTTACATACAAGTACAATATACTTATGAAGATTGTTTCCCTAATGTAAGGACAGGCAATTATAGGTTGGTGGTCTGTTCCTGGTTGTAGATAGTGGTTTGGTCCTACCTAACCGAAAACTAACAATAAGTACCCACAAAAATATAAGGGTGCCTGCGTGGCCTGTAGTTGGTCTCCCATCTTTTACCTTCGGAACTCTTTTCACTTCGCCTCTTTTTACCTCCAACCTCCATATTATAATGTATTACAGAAAATTGCCAAAGGAATGGTTGTACAAAGTAATTATTCTGCCTTACACTTCCTGAGTAATTACAGATATATTAAGGCATATATAAAATACGAGAGAAGAAATTTGCAAGATAATAAATGTAATTGTTTTTGTGTCCTGTTTGTGTTACATATCCATCGATATCTGATACTGACACATTTTTTTTGTACATTTTTATGTAATGTTGTGAAATTGAATTTTAAAGGGGCGAAGCAAAAATAATCTCGAGGTTAAAAGAGTCGAAGTAAAAAGAGTCGGAGGTAAAACGACGTCACATCCATATAGTCTGCTTGCCATTAACCAAATACAAACGAGTAAGCTGCAAACACTTGCAAGTGCTGAACAAGAAAGTGAACTTTTAGTTATGAGTGCTTTGATATTTTACTTATCTTTAGTATGTGGCAATTGAATTGAGTGGGTCGAGTTAAGTACACACAAACACAGAAGAAAGACATTTAATGGCAAGATTCGTTTGGGGTATTGAAAGATTTTCCATTTACTATTAAACATAACATAATATATTATATAACACTCTTCCACTAGATATTCATAACCATAACCCATACTTATTCACTGTTAAAACATACGTAAGTAATAATATACACATATTTCAACCCTATATTATATGAGAACAATTCTACTAGGAACGATTCATGTAAAGTTTTATAAAGCATATTTTACAGAATAGGGTTCTTTGCAACTGTTAGCATTTTACTCTTGTAAAGTATATACGCTCAGCGTTCTGTGTATGTTTAGTATGTTATAGTCTGCTAAATACCCAGTAGTCAGTACTTACCTTCTTCGGTTTACCGAAATGAATGAAAATGAATGACAAAATAGTATATACAAAAAGTGTGAGTGGATATATTGTATATTAAAGGTAAGAAATTGAGAAGGGTACATTGTATGGTTTGTGAGTGTTAGCATTTAGTATTAGATTTATGCCACGATATTAGTACTTTTACCTTTTACCTACATACTTATGGACAAGGATTATGAATGCTGTAATAGTTTTAGTTGGGACGAACAATTCTCGGTTGGAGTTGGAGTGCTTTTGTATGTGTATTATGATGAATGATGTATATCAATTCAATGTATACGACAAAAGTAACCAACAATAAATGTTAGTAGTATTGTGGTGAGTGAAGTGAAATGTATTTATCGCTTGCTTAGTGATCGCGCTGATGGTGTTAGTGCTAGCACGGTTTAAAGTTTAAGCTACCAATAAATATTTGTAGAGATTATTGTATTGCCACAACTTACTCATTGTTAGTTACTTAAGAAGCTCTTGTGCCTAATACATACTATTGTGGTGAATAGCCTAAGTACATAAAGTAAATGCAGTAAATAATCTTACAAGAGTAGGTAAACAGCAAAGACAGTGTGAATAAAAGGGACAAATGCCGAGTACTATGACGCTTATTTGTTTACAAGAAATGAACTGTTTTAAGTGAGAGTGTTTATGTAATCAGTCAAACGAAATTATTGGATAAACCAAAAATGCTAGGAAACCCATCTCGTATATTGAGGGTAGCTACTATTTATGGGAAATCAATTAAACAAAGAGGAATTTAAGGACAGCAAACCTTAATTATATAAATTATGGCATGTAATTGAGTATATGTACACACATTTTAAAATTATCCCATCCAAAAATTAGCAGGAGAATTGTATATTCATAGTGGGCAATGATCATTAATTATTCAATCTCTTATTACCTTGGCTTTGTAAAATAAAATATATTAAAACAACATCATTTACTGTCTATTACTAAATTCGTGTATTCAAATGTAGCTATTTTAATACTTAGCTAGTAGCTTAGAGCTAATAATTCTTTCTAACAGCATAATATAAGATGTTGTAGTAAGGACCATTATACTTGGGATTGCTAATTTACATACGACAACTATATTGTAAATAGGTAGTAATAAATACGTCGAATGAATAATGTTAATTAATGTAGAAAACCATTCCATTCAAATGTGACCCTTTTGCAAATTGTATTTTAATACTAATGAAACCGAATATAAGTATGAATTTAAACGGAATTGCTCCTGGAGACATTTGTGTTTCAGTGAGAAATTATTTTGCACCCGTTTACGTAGGGAATGGACGTGGAATAGATTATAGGATTGTCTCGGCAGGTAATGTTTTGGTGGGTTTGTATTTAGTTTTAGTGCTTACAATAGATAAAATTCCTATAGTCCAACTAAAAGACCCGTTTATAAATATAAATTATTCGTTTGCATCATATAAATATAGGATGTGAAGTAATGGCATGTAATGGTAAGCAAGTATTTTAAAGATACAGTGTGTTACGTCGATAGAAATCTTAAAAGCTTTCTCTAAGTGTTCTATTTAACACGGCAAACAAATAATGTGTTTGTAGGAAAACCACAAATGTTTGTGCTTCCCAGTTTTTATGTGCATTTTTCATTCACACCTTCATTTTTCCCTTTACTCTATTCTTCTTAGATTTGTGTTGCTTTGCTTTACGTAGTAATGGGAATAATGTCATAATATCTCACGTCAGAAATAGTGCGTGGAGTTTTGTAATGAAACTATTTATATAACTACAAAGTATGGATACACTTATAATATTTACTTACTATGTAGGTTTGTATATATTTATTTATTTAGACACCTATATATATTAGTAGGTATTTATAGTAAAACAGTATAATAGAAACCTAAACCTAAGGGAGCGTCAGAGACAGAGACAAAGTATAGGAAAGCCTCCAAAACCAAAAGAAACCCCTCGTAATCACACAGGAACATATAGTTCAACTCTCACTTAAGTTCCTATCACGAGGTTAGAATACTGAAGATAACTATGTGTCCCTAGGTACATTTATTTAGTTTAGTATACCTAATAATTATATGCAAAGTGGAAAGGGAAGAAAGAAGAGGAAATAAACAAAGGCATAAGAATAGAAATAAGAAGAGTGAGCGCAGTTTGCTACATCGTTTTGCTTTGCCTTGTTGTTTTGTTTGTAAAAAGGACGAGGAGAACGGGAGAAAAGACGAATGAAAAGATTGGAGTAAGTTTTTGCTTTTCCGCACTTCTCAAATTCTATCCTTAATGGTCGAAGGCTTTTATCTGTATTGCGAGAGGTTGTTACTATGAACTATGAACCTGGGAATAATTCGGAATAGGTACGCTTCGCTTCTCGTCCTGGAGTGAGTGGAGATCTGGGACCATCATCAGCATCCGCCGTCTTGAATGTTCATCTCATCTATTTAGCTACGCGTTTTTGATACATATATACATACTTGGTTAGTATGTATTTTGGGATTGGGAAGCTGAGATAGCGGAGTCTCACTTATTTTATCCAGAACTCAATGTATTGCAAAATTGCAACTATGTAACATTATAAATAGCTTTGTATATTCATTGACTAATACATACAGTGCAAAGGTACCACTGTTGACTTCTGAGGTACTCTAATTCATAAAATAATATATGGAATTAAGATATAACATAGAACACCTCCGCTATTTTGGAAATCGTATTTAACACCCCCTGTACTATCATTTACCCCATTCACCTTACTACATAATTATTAAAGCATACTTTACACTACCCGGGCTACGTATTTAAACTACATATTTTGATCTTCAATGCTGCATAATCCAGTATCGTTAGTAAAAACCTACCATGCATCACATAACGGGATGAAACTATTAATGAGTTGAGATTTTAAGGATAAAGTTTGGGGCTGATGGGCATATTATAGTACAATCGCAAATTAAATGTCTTTATAACCAGATTAATTTAAAACATTCTTAATATGGGTCATGTGTGTGGAGTACTTTTTCACCGAAAGATACTATAGTTTTTAACATCCATTCTTAATATTACACAGAGAAATATCGATCCCAACTGTATGAATAAGGATTAGGCAAAATGTAAGTATTTATTGTAAACGCTTTGCATTTACATTACATTAGAGATAAAAAGATTTTTTGTATGTGTGCTTTATACTAATTGTGTATAGCGGTCCTTTAATTCCATTTGTATATTTTGTATTTGTGAGTATTAGGATTTTGTATCCATTTATTGTTGTTTGATATTGTATGTGTATATGTTTGTATTTATTTGTTATGTGAGGCAAGCTAAAGGTTGAGGAGTATTGTGTTAAGGGCCTTGCTAACAAGAAAATTGCTAGCTATTCTAGAAGATGATAATTCGAGTTGTTCCAGGAGGCGGAGTTGCTCAGCACGCGGTGTTGAGAATTAAATATATACGGTAGTAGTGAGCATTCCTCCTTTTACCGTCGGAAAAATAAGTTTCGAGTTACCATTGCATTTTGATCAAATGGGCCTGCTGGCTGAATGGCCAGACTTCACTACGGCGAGTACCCTTCATTCCCTTCATCCTATTCTCATCCCCAAATGAAATTCGAGACTTGATTCAATCGGCCAACCTCCACACAGCAGTTCACAGAATACAGTAATTAATACAATCATGCTATTCACTTTACTCGTTCACTTTTGCATACTATCTCTCTAATCAATCCATTCTACATCCAATTTGATCTCATCTATCTATCTCTCTATCTACTAAAGTAAATATAATATTATATACGCACTCTTGCTCACTAATGTATTTAACTCGATACAATAGCGTAGTGTCTAAACTATTTATACATATACCTACGTATCCTGTATCATAAATAAATTATCCACAATATAATACAGCTTGTATCTCTGGCTCTAACCAAACCACTCATTCTCTACTTGCACTAGATATTTAGATACTTATAATTATAATGTATGTGTGCCTACTAGCCTACTACGTACCACAAGTAATAAGTACAAAGTGTGTAAACCTATATTATAGCGCTTAGGTACATTATAAATATACAAATATAGTTAAACTCCTTGTCAGTTTAATTCCTTTTACTCTTACTTACTTATATTTGATGCACAATAGATGGATAGGTACACGGTATGGTACCATTCATCAACTGCAAGGCAACTAAAATTATAACAATAGTCTCGATACAATGTGATACTCTGCAATACAATAGAACAGTGAGTAATCTATTGGATAGAGGAGTAGAGACTACTATGTAGATATGGCGTAATCCATAATATAAATGATCCTGTTTAAATTAAAGCCCTAATGTAACGGAACCATCAGACTTGGTTTCACTTTACCTTTACCTATTATTACCAATCACACACACAGGTATGGCATGGATATGCAAATCCGGTTAATTCTTCACTCTTGTCTTTCCTTTGTTGATGGCTTTGAAATGGATAGCAGTGCACAGACCTAAACACGATATTTAATTTTATCCTATGCGAAACCTTGATATAAAGCACAACATCGGTTCTATTTAGGTACTATTACGATTAATATTAATATCTTACAAACTTTATATTATCAGCAAATTACTCATATAAGCAGTATGGCTTTATCATACATGGAGATAATTTACAGGTAAGTATTTAGTTTTCCTTATACAAATAATAGCCATTGCATTAATGGGTATTTCGTTTTACCCAATATTTATTCTAATTGGAAATGAGTTAGTGAAAGGAATGGCAGGTAGCAAGCCTCCATTTACTTGTCACCCAAAATGAAAGCCTTCCAGCACTAAAATTAATAGTCATGACCATTCCTCATTAGTAACTTGAATAACCTGCCAAAACTAATGCAATTATTAATCGTATCTTAAGCACAACTACAACTATGTACTATAATCGAAATATAATTACTTTCAACAACTCTGTAGTCACTACCAAACAAAACACAGGTATTCATAACATAATAGATACTTACTTACCAGTTGTAGACAAAATCAATATTCAAATGCTTTGTTTATCTTTGATACTACGATTTCTGGTATAATTCATGCATTTTAAATTAATTTGGATGAAGAATGCATGTAAAGTAGGATACCTTGATTTGATTTGAATGCTTTTTGTTCCATCTGTAGATTTATTTGCCACTGACATAATTATAGCATACATATTTCATTCACGTTGTAACCTCTTTGGTCGGCTTGCCTTATAGATTTATTGTTCACATAGCAAGCAATTGTCTCTATACATTATTTATGCATAAATAAATAAAAGAAAAGTGTGTTAGGCGTTTCTCTATAAAACCTGTGTGTATGCATATATGTATATGGGTACTAAGGGTTGAGTTGAGTGCCTTAACAGACAGGCAGAAAACTACGCCGTCAAGGAAAAGTTAGCAACAAAGCAAAAAGAAGAGTCACTCAAAATGATCACTCGTCATCGTCATATATGTAAATGTAAACATGTAGTAGCACCTATGTAGTATGTATTCCTTCTTTCTGGTGTGTGGAGTCAATATGGAAGTGGAAGGAAAGGCAGAGAGCTTGATTGGAGTGTTTGAGAAAAGTTGTAGAAAAGAGATTAGCGTACAAGCTAGAATTTTTGAGAGGTAGAGAGTGGAGTGCGATGCACGGAGGAAGGCCGACAAATATGTAGAGACGGGAAAGTAAATGTCAAGTCAATCGACGAGAGATCACTTTAGCCGAGTGTTTTGAAATGCCCCAATTTGCATGGAACGAATAGCAATGGCAATAGCAATTCTATCCAAATGGAAATGGAAAGCATGGAGAAAAAGGAAAGATTGAATGCTTCTTGAATTGAGTGAGTTGTTACGAGAGTGCGAGGAAACTTGACTAGATTCTACTACACTGCCTACTCGTATTTGCTATTTACTACACTCACTTTCCTGTCATAGATTATATAATATAGAATAACATAGCATCCTCTTCTCCCACTCCGATAGAACTTGAATGTTCATCTCACTTCACTCTCAGTCACTCAAATCTCAACTTCAATAGCAATAAAATATTGTATGCTACAGTACTACAGACGCTTCTGTTTTCTATGAGGATGCTTAACTTGCCATTTCCCGTATTTATACATTCATTTACGTTATTACAGCTAGGTCCCATTGTTTGCTATTCCTACTTCACTAACATTAACATTTGCTTCGATCCAATGCGATACCATATTCTCATACCAAAACAATGGAATCTTTCTTTCTCGTTTAGGAACTCATTATATAATAGAAACTTAAGTAAATAGTACAACTTGATATTACACAATACATAGAGTCAACAACCGTCAAACTTAAAAAAGAGCAATTAACTAACTACTTTTCTTAATCAAAACTATTGCAATACAAATTGAAGTTGTCACCATTTGTTTCTGTTGACTAGTTACACATTTCTCATAATATTTGCAGAATGTGCATACTTTAGTTATATATTTACATAATAAGTTTTATTATTTTAAATTGCACGAGCTTAGTGCTATTGGAGACTTAGGATAACGGATAAAATGTCACATTTATTCAATTACATTCTAACAATAAAAAGTATAAATTCCCCCCACCATGTTAGTCGATATTAAATCTTCACAATAAAATACTGTCAGAACAAGCTTTCTACGATAATACAAATACATAACCTGTTATTGAGACTACCTCGACAGTTCAGTGGTTGACAGTGTCACTAACGGTTTTCTAAATGTTTGAAAAGTTTGAAGGTCCACCCCTAATGGGGAAAACTGATGAAAGACTAATCACAGGCTATTTAATTGGGAAAAGAACATTTAGTGCACTTAAGTACGTATTATACACTTATGCGCAATGTAGACCGCCGTATAGGGGTGAAGGGATCTCTCGTATTATGTTTCTTGAATATACAGGAAATAAAATTGAAGAGATCGTCTATACTTAAATACGTACTTAAACGTATGTGTGTATAGCATAATACAGCAGTGTGTCTATATAGTGTAGTAAGTGAAAATTGAGTGAAAGTGGATAGTGAGTGAGTGGTGAAGTAAATATGTATACAGTACTAAGGAGAGGAGTCTTTATTCAAATGAGAGATTTGATTGAGTAGCTTTGAGCGGATTATTTGCATGGCTTAGCTAGTAAAAAGAGATGTTTGTGAAAGAAGAATGGGAATTGAAGAAAGAAAGGGAAATTGAGAAGATCTGGATCGAGATTTAGTTTAGATGTAGTGTACGTAGTGCAATAAGGAAGGATTGCAGTGCAACAAATTCCGGTTAAGCAATGAGAATGAGAGTGAGTTAAGTAAAGCGAGGCAGTGCGTCTTGTTCATCGAGTGAATTCATTCTTCGCAATGGTTAGCAAAAGAGTTGATGTTGATGAAAGGAATGGCGAGCGAGTGAGTGACTGAAGTCATTAGTGGAATTGAGGTAGTCAAAGAAGAACTCACTCACTCACCCAGTCGACGGTGGAGTCGAATATCCTCTCTCTTCAACTTCAACTATATAAAATAAATGTTCTCTTCGGAGAAGAAACGAGAAAGTTAATTGATGTTGGGTAACTTGTAAGTAACTAACGATAAGTCGCTCGATGAGGTTCCTGTGTGTGAATTTGATAATTGACTCTCTCTTGTTTTCTCCTGCCCTACACTCTTTACTACACTAAAGTATTCCTTCATCCTCCCTCTCCTCCTCTATACATACACTCTTACTCTGCACTATTAGTAAATTAGTACTTAATAAACATACTCCTTCCCCTTTCCTTGTTTTCTTTGTAGCTACTGCAAATTATGTTTATTTCAGCTAACTCATTATTTTATCCAAAGCGACAAATAGTGTTTACAAATAAAATACAAATTCAAACATCATGCTTATATAAGTGTGTTAATGTTGAGCCAACTCTGTATTTATATACAGTTCCAATTCATCTGTATCATATAAGTAAATGCCTACAATTTTCGTTAAGAGCAGTATTTGTAGTTAACAAAGCACTTAATGCAGAGTACAATTGGACAAAAACGCATTTTTTTGTCGTAGTAGTTCTTATGGTGTACGACATTAAACTTTATTCTATGGTACTACAAATAAATAGAGACTTCGGATACCTAAACGTAAATCGATTTACTTCTACTATTTACATATACATTTTGTATTGATTTATATACAATCAAAAAGCGAAAAGCTTATTTAATCCTTATTTACTATTCGTATATAATAGTACCGTCTATTTATGTTTAATTCCTTGCAACAATTGAAGGTAAGAATGCATAATGCTTAGTTATCTCTGTATAAACAATTTAGGTAGTTCTAGGTATTTAGAATTTATTCTAAATGATAATGCTCTATAATACTGTATAAGTACTTATGCACAGTGTGGTACGTGTATTGGTGAATTGGCGGTGAGTGAGTGAGGATAGATGAGATTGAAGAGGGCAATCCTAAATGGATAGTGTGTATAACTCTGTGGGTAGCTGATAGGTTCCTCCTTTTATAATAGTTTCATTATATTCTTTCTATCTTCTAGCAGATCATTGAGCTCAAACCCATTCACATATATATTCCTGCTGCCTGCTTATATTGGATGAAAGATGTAGACTCGTAATTAGTTTGCGGGGAATTTGTAGTACTTTTCCGTGGGACAGAATTCGTAAAGGGTGCATTACTTCTGCGCGGGGACAGTTTTGAGGGCCTACTGACTTTTTCGTGGGGATACTTTTGCGTGGCATAAAACTACCTAAGTAAATTAACTTATTTATGCGTGGAAGAATGTTATTTTCAGGTAAGTAATTA